>CM040916.1:42006903-42211903 GCA_023029165.1 Gobiocypris rarus | reverse complement strand
AGACTCAACTAATCTCTGTGATTCTCCAGCTGTGATCCTTGGAGAGTCTTTGTCAACTCAAACACCTCTCCTCGCTGTGCATTAGGACGAAATAAACACACGTCCTCTTCCAGGCAGATTCATAACATCTTTAGTTGATTGGAACTTCTTAATTATTTCCCTGATGGTGGAAATGGGGATTTTCAATGCTTAAGCTGTTTTCTTACAGACACTTTCTATTTTGTGAAGCTCTACAGTCTTTTGCTGGCTGCACATCAGAACTATATTCTTTGGTTTTACTCATTGTGATGAATGAACAAGGGAATTTGGCCTTTGTGCTTCCTTATATTTATACTTCTGTGAAACAAGACATCATAGCTGGACAATTTCATGTTCCTTGTCACCAAGGTGTGCTCAAAAATGTAAATATTAATGGGAATATACTTAAGAGATATTTTACTCATAAAAAAAATGCTAGGGGTGCAAACAATTGTGGCCAACTTGTTTTGGAGAAAAGCATTTATTTCATAATGTGATTTACCCAACACTTTCAATTCTTTTACTTCAATGAAAGGTTAGAATTTTGTGATTTTTTAAAATAAAAGATCAAAAGGATAAACAATGCAGATTTATTTTTTACAGCCATATTTGATCATATTTAACAGGGGGGCCAACAATTTTGACCATGACATGTGCATTTATATGTGCAGAAGTAAACATTTCTGTGCATTAATCCACCATAATAAAACACAAGAAAATCATGCAGCCTTTTTTTAAACGTTAGTTGTGCAGCAGACATGATGCAGACTTTTAAAACTAATTTGCTGCCTTCAGCAAACTGAGAAATATCTTGAAAATCACACAGCTTATTTCGTAATAAAATTTAAACCAGTGCAAAACTGAAAGGTCAAAAGTTAGATGGATGTCAGTACAAAGCCTCTTCCTAAAAGAGAAACCAAGTGCACCAACATGAGTTCCTGCAAATAAAGGTGAAGTTTAGAAGACAATGCAAACTGATACAGGCCTTTAGCATTACCGTAGACATATACTAGCAATCATGCATATTACATTCATGTTCAAATTATTAGTGTGTAAGTTATGAAGAGAGAGGTAGAGGTAGACACTGTGCCTGTGAGGCAGGGACAGAGGCCAGAGTACCAGGAGGCAGGGTTGTTGGGGTTGGCAGGGTGGGGAGCTTTGAGGCCGAGGGACTGCATGGGAGACGGGGGCTTGTCTGCCCAAGGCACCAGTGTGCTGAAACAACCCAGACTGTGTCTAAGTCTGCGGACACTCTCCCTCTGCTCACATGGTCCACTGGTTGGGAAAGAGACCGATCGGGACCCAAACAGAGTGTGGCCCCCGATAGGACAGACCACAAATGATGAACAATTGATGGAAAATGGAGAAGGTATGAATGGAGAAAATGATTCATTGGTTGGGAAACAAGTGAATTGCAAAAACAGGCACTTTCCATGATTAGGGTACAACAATTTATTCAGTTCATTTATTTTTATACAAGATGTCCATATACAAAGGGTAGTGCATAACCTTTAGAAAATATTCAATGTCAACCTCTGGAGGTCAAACTAAATACAATTTCTATTAATTTAATATGTGATTTGCCGTTTGTTTTTGCAACAGTTACTTTACTTTGATTTGTTGATTATTTTTTTCAGAAATATTTAATATACACATTTTATTAGATAAATATTAATATCCTATAGTTTAAAGTTTGGGTACAGTAAGATTATTTAAAAATAAATTAATACTTGTATTCAGTAAGGACACATTAAATTGATCACAACAACCTGTAATGGTACAAAAGATTTCTTTTACAAATGAATGCTTTTTATTCATCAAAGAATTCAATTTTATTGTCAGGTATAAACCACATTTTAAAATATATTTAAGTACAAAAAATATTTTAAATTGTATTAATATTACATAATTTTTCTGTATGTATGCATGTATATGTATAGTATGTGCATGTATGTATGTACGTATGTATGTATGTTTATGTATAGTGTGTATGACTGCATGCGTACATGTATGATGTATGCATGTATGTATGTATGTATGTATGCATGGATGGTATACTATATGTATGTATGTATGTATGTGTGTATGTGTGTATGTATGTATGTATGTATGTATGTATGGTATAGTATATGTATGTATGTATGTATGTATGTATGTATGTATGTATGTATGTATGTATGTATGTATGTATGTATGGATGGATGGTATACTATATGTATGTATGGATTGTATACTATATGTATGTATGGTATAGTATACTGTATGTATGTATGGTATATGTATGTATGTATGGTATATGTATGTATGTATGTATGTATGTATGTATGTATGTATGTATGGTATATGTATGTATGTATGTATGTATGTATGTATGTATGTATGTATGTATGGTATAGTATATGTATGTATGTATAGTATATGTATGTATGTATGTATGTATGTATGTATGTATGTATGTATGTATGTATGTATGTATGTATGTATGTATGGTATAGTATACTGTATGTATGTATGGTATATGTATGTATGTATGTATGTATGTATGTATGTATGTATGTATGTATGTATGTATGGTATATGTATGTATGGTATAGTATATGTATGTATGTATGTATGTATGTATGTATGTATGTATGCATGCATCATTCATGGCTTACATTTCCCATAAATGTGTTGAATCAATATCAAATTAAACAATTAAACACAAACAGTAAAAATTATGTAATTGTGGTTCAATGTAAATTGCTGGTTAACGTTGAGAAGGTAAAGGTTGGACAGGCTAAAAAAACAAAAAACACTGTGCCTAAAATGATCCACTTTTCATGTGTGTGTATTAATTTAGGTTACATTTTATCTGAAATATCTATAAAAACCCCTAAAACATTGATTCATGTCTCTAATGCTTTAAAAAGAAAACTGTTTGGTCACCAACATTCTTCAAAATATCTTCTTTTATGTTCAACACAGAGTCATGTGAAAATGTTAGGACACCATATTGAATTCCATGGTTTTCTGTATCGGGACATAATAAAAAATGATCTAGTGCTTGGCAGGTCTTAAAATTTGGAAAAAAAAACCTGAGATGAACAGCAACACATGACATATTACACAGTCATTTTTTATTTAGCAAAAATAAAGTTGATATGGAAAAACCACGGGTGACAAAGTTAGGACACCCTATCATTCAATTGCCTGTAGATCCACATTTAGCAGCAATAACTTGAAGTAATCATTTTCTGCATGATTTATCAGTCTCTCATATCATTCTGAAGGAATTTTGGTCCACTCTTTTTGGTCCACAACATTGCTTCAGCTTGTTGAGGTTTGTGGGCATTTGTTTATGCACAGCTCTTGCCACAGCATTTCAGTCAGGATGAGGTCTGAACTTCGACTGGTCCACACCTTCATTCTTTTCTTTTTCAGCCATTCTGTTGTAGATTTGCTGGTGATCTTCGAATCATTGCCCGGTTGCATGACCCAATTTTAGCCAAGCTTCAGCTGTCGGACAGATGGTCTCACATTTGACTCCAGAATACTTTGGTATACAGAGGAGTTCATGCTCAATGAAAACAAGCCCAAAATCATAACCCCTCCACCAGCATGCTTGACTTTTGGTGTTTGTGCTAATATGCTCTTTTGGTTTTCACCAAACTTGGCGCTGTGCATTATGGCCAAACATCTCCACTTTGGTCTCGTCTGTCCAAAGGACATTGTTCTACAAGACTTATGGTTTGTTCAGATGCAACTTTGCAAACAGATGAAGCTTTAGCAAGAGCATGTTTTTTTCAATTTCTCCTGGCAACCCTTCCAAACATCTTTTTATAATTGTACGGTCATGAACTTTAACATGTTAACTGAGGCCTTGTAACCCTTCGCAGATTGATGGTAGCAACAATTGCTTCTCTAAGATCATTGTTGATGTCTTTCCTCCTCGGCTTGTGTTAACACACACCCGAAGGCTCCAGACCATTTGATTAGCAGTGCCTGACTGTTAGTTACCCTCTTAATTCCTATGTCAACAGTAAGGGTGTCCTAACTTTGTCACCGGCTTTTCCATTTTGGCTTAATTTTTGCTAAATAAATAATGACACTGTGTGAAATATCATGTTTTGTTGTTCATCCGAGGTTGTATTTTCCAAATTAAGTAGCCTAGAAATCTAGACGCACCCTAGCGGCAGTAAATCTAATCTGTCGCGAGTGTAGTCTAGCAACTCTCGATAGACCTGCGAGCTGGAAAAACCAAACTTTGGTCAGGGCAATCACATCATGTATAGAGTCGGTGGGCGAGCTTAACATAATGAAGGCAGAGTTGAGGAGGTTCCGCGAGCTACTTGAAGCTGGCGAACGGCGGTCTTTCAAATCGGCTTTGGCCGCGACTCTGGAAGACTTGGAGTTAAGCTTTTCTTTGAGAATATAACAAAGAACTGCACTGAAGTCATTCTTAAGAAGGGAAGATGCGTTCGGAGTTTTGCCGACTGGATACGGCGAAAGTTTAATCTATCAACTTGCTCCGCTTCACGATGCTCTGGTTGGTTTTGGCGCTCATGGCGCTATCCAATTGCGTGCAGAGGGAATTTGAAAGACAACCGTTTATCCCGCCCCTGGGATTTAGAGCCCTGTCAATGGTGAGTTCCCACACCCAACATCTTGATGTGGGTCTGGCTTGTCAGGCTACAAATAAAGACCTGCCAATGATGATTTTTTTTTTGCCCTGACATAGAAAACCATGGAATTCAACAGGGTAACTTTACCACATGACTCTAAACAAGAAAGTCACAGTTTTGGAATGACATGAGGGTGATTTTCACTATCCCCTAAACCAAGTAATGGGGAAACAATATGGAAACAATTTGTACCCTACTTATGGAAAGTCCCAAACATTTACATATGAAATTGTTAAATATGTGTCAGAAGTTAACAAAAGGAAGAAGGTAATTAAATGCCCTCAGATTTTTTTGCTGCCATATATGATGAAGGAAGAACATTGACATCGGATGTCCTCTCACCTCTCATGCTTGTTCTCCTGTGCAGCCCTCAGCAGTTCCTGGATGTTCTTGGTGATCTGCTCAGTTTTACGGATGACGTCTTCCGTGCTGGGCAGACTGGGATCAGGCTCAAATTCGTGATCATCTAGCTCAGGTATAGAGCCGCTCTCTCCCATCCAGCCACTGCTGCGCAGGCGACATCTACGACCAAAGCTGCAGGGAGAGAGGAGGTAATATAAATGGAACCAAGTCGTCAGGGATGAGTAATGCTTGAGGCATGCTCCATGCCTTTACAGCATCACTAGTGTGTTTCCTCTCTTTGCTTGGCTAAAAGTGGAGGACAGACCGTTCTTATTTTCAGAGGGAAAATGCTGGTTTTGTTTGCCATTGGAAATTTGAGTTATTTCAGGTCATAAAAGGAAAGTGGACACATACCCGGAGTCGTCCAGATCAGATTCGTTGACCGTGTTATCATAGTCACCGTCAGACACACTGCTCTGCTTGTCAAATTTGGAGGCCTAAAGAGACAGGAAAGGACACGGCAAGAAAAACAAGTGACGTCACTAAATGCCAAAGGTGCCAAGCAATGAAACTGCGGTGATGGAATTGTACATATCAACATGTTTGCTAGTTCACTAAATAAACTAATTCAATTCAACTATCTGCTTTAATGGAATGGTCAATCGCATTTGTTTTTAGCATTCGATTCGTTAGAAGTACAGAGCCCCTAAAGGGACATGGTGAAGAAAAAAAAATGAGATGGGAGGAAAAACTATTTGGCAATGCTTTGGTGGGCATTTTTTCCCACCACTATGTCCCTTTAGGGGCTCTGTAGACAAGCATCGCAAGATGTGAAAAATGTAGGTGAGCAAACAGATTAGTTGAGTCCTTAAATGTGGTTAAGAGAGCTGTCTTAGATCAATAATGTTAATCAATAATGCACTTATAGCCAAGCTTAAATCTAAGTGACAGTCTCCATATATTTTGTTCAGCAACATTAAATTGACCTTAGCGACAGACAGCAAAGACTTCTACATGTTTACAGCATTTCCATCTTTCGAATTTTCTATTCATCAAAGAATTGTGAAAAGAAACATGCATCACAGTTTACATAAAAATAAGCAGCACAACTTTTTCAACATTGATAATAATAAAAAGAAATGGTTCTTCTTTTTTTTTACTGTTAATATTACTTATAAATTACTAATATATTACTTATTACATTTAAAAATCTTACCGACCTAAACATTTAAATGGTAAAGTATATTGAATGCACATATAAGTCCAGTGCGTCGGCCGATCATCTTTGCTTTGAAGCGCAGACCAGCGGATGCAAAAGCTAAAGTAATCTAGCTATGAAAAAACTAGTGTGTCCTCAGGGGTAAAACTCAGGGATACAATTGAATCTAGGTCATGGCCCTGATTAGAGTATTCCTTCACAGTGCCATAAAGCATTTACAGTAAAGATATTTGACAGTCTCACTGGAGCATGATTTACTGTGCTCAAGGATATGAGGTAATGGGGTCAGATGCCAGCAGCACTCCGAGTTGGGACATAACTAAATTAGTGTAACAGAATATTGTAGCAATTTCTTGTCATGGCATCACCGGTCATGATGCTTGGAAAACCGCCACATGATGTCGGAACAATAAAAATAATGTTCCGTTGAACACACAATCACTTTTTTAACCTTTTGCTCTACACACATCTCCTTGTACACAGGGGTGTAAAATGCAATGCATTGATATATTGATTTGACAGTTTTCTTAAAAAAATCAATAAAGAATTTAATAATCTATTATATTTAAATGAATAATACCCAATGTACTCCATTCTTATATACAACATAATCAGTTTTAAAAAAATCTAAATCACTAGCAAATGTCTGGGTTCAGTAAGATGTTTTGGGAAAGTTTTTTTTATCTTTTTATTTATAAATGTTACAAAATATTTTTTCTTAAATAAATGTTGTTCTTTTGAATTTTCTTTTCATTAAAATCACCTAAAAAATAAGTTTTCACAAAAATATGACAGCACAACTGTTTTCAACATTGATAATAAAAAAAAATGTTTCTTGAGAACAAAATCAGCATATTAGAATGATTTCTGGTGGATCATGTGACACTAAAGACTGGAGTAATGGTGAAAATTCAGCTTTGCCATCACAGGAATACTTTCAATTTTAAAAATACACTATATTGCCAAAAGTATTGGGACACCCCTCTGAATCATTGAAGTCAGGCGTTCCAATCACTTCCATGGCCAAAGGTGTATAAAAATCAAGCACCTACCAGAATGGGTAGCTCTCAGGAGCTCAGTCAGTGGTACGTGATAGGTTTCCACCTGTGCAATAAGTCCATTCATGAAATTTCCTTACTACTAAATATTCTACGGTCAACAGTTAGTGGTATTATAACAAAGTGGAAGCAATTGGGAACAACAGTAACTCAGCCACAAAGTGATAGGCCATGTAAAAATCACAGAGCGGGGTCAGTGCATGCTCAAGCGCGCACTACACAGAAGTCGCCAACTTTCTGCAGAGTCAACTACAGACCTCCAAATTTCGTGTGGCCTTCAGATTAGCTCAAGAACAGTGTGTAGAGAGCTTCATGGAATGGGTTTCCATGGCCGAGCAGCTGCATCCAAGCCTTACATCACCAAGTGCAATGCAAAATGTCAGATGCAGTGTTGTAAAGCACGCCGCCACTGGACTCTAGAGCAGTGGAGACGTGTTCTCTGGAGTGACAAATCATGCTTCTCTGTCTGCCAATCGGATGGATGTGTCTGGGTTTGGCGGTTGCCAGAAGAACGGTACTTGCCTGACTGCATTGTGCCAAGTGCAAAGTTTGGTGGAGGGGCGATTATGGTGTGGGGTTGTTTTTCAGGGGTTGGGCTTGGCCCCTTTGTTCCAGTGAAAGGAACTCTTAATGCTTCAGCATACCAAGACATTTTGGACAATTTCATGCTCCCAAGTTTGTGGAAACAGTTTGGGGATGGCACCTTCCTGTTCCGACATGACTGCGCACCAGTGCACAAAGCAAGGTCCATAAAGACATGGATGAGAGAGTTTGGTGTGAAGGAACTTGACTGGCCTGCACAGAGCGCTGACCTCAGCCCGACAGAACACCTTTGGAATGAATTAAGACTGCAAGCCAGACCTTCTCGTCAAAAACTCCCATAAACACAATCCTAAAACTTGTGGAAAGCCTTCCCAGAAGAACTGAAGCTGTTATAGCTGCAAAGGGTGGGCCAACTCCATTTTAAACTCTACGGATGTGTCATTAAAGTTCATGTGCATGTAAAGTCAGGCGTCCCAAAACTTTTGGCAATTTAGTGAATATTAAAATAGAAAATAGTTATTTGAAATTGTAATGATCTATTTCACAAAATGACTGCTTTTACTGCATTATCATAAAATAAACGCAGCCTTGATAACCATACATTTATAAAAAAAAACAACAACATTTGAATAGTGTATTTAAAGAGTTTTTTTTGGGGGGGGGGGTAAAAAAATAGAAATTGATTCATTATTGTCAGATCAATGCATTTAAAAAAAAATGTATCGGGCCAAATATTTACAGACAAAACATGGCTTTCCAAGTGCTAAACAGCCATGAACAAGACCCACAATTCACATACAGACTCTGTGATAATAGAAACATGGATCTAAATATGGCTGCAATCTGCACGCACAAAAATAAACAAGCTAACCCAGCTCATCTGCATATTGCACAAGTGTGAATTTTCATATTTTTACTTTCAGCCCAGAGCAAGTGCAGCAGCATTCTGGTCAAGGCATCCTGAACAGATGTGTGAGCAGCATTAGTAGCAGCAGTGGACAAGCCCTGAGCAGTGCACCCTGGGAATAAAGACAAGCCATGAAATGTATGTGCTATTTATGAAGATGATGAAGGCAGAAATACGTATCAGTTGAAAACAGCAGCCCCCGGAAGGTTGTTGGAGGGACCGTTCATGCATGGTGATGGGTGGAGCACAACAGGAGTAGGAGGAAAAGGGATGGATGGGAGTAGAGGAGGCAGAAGTTGAGTTTGTGAAGGATGGTGGAGAGGAGGTAAAACGTTCTGGGGGTGTTCGGCCGGTCCCACGAGGAACGGAGCATGTGAGGATGTACTTAACCCTTTGCGCACTCTCAAACTGCAAATAGGATGGGGAGGTTGAGGAGGAAGGAAGGGAGGGGAGTGACGAGGAGGTGGCCACAATTACACCCTTTCCAATCTAAAAAGGGGTGCAAATAAGACTTAAGACAGGGAATGAAAGATACACCCCTGCCTCCCCCATGATGAAATGCCTGGAATAAAGTCATTTTGATGTAAAACTGCTTGATGTTGTCAATAGAAACTTTTTGACAAAATAGTAGCGTTTAAAAGTTTGGGGTCGGTAAGAGTTTTTTAAACAGAGACCCCTCTTTGAAAGAGGTCTCTTATGCTCACCAAAGCTGCATTTATCTGATTAAAAATACAGTAAAATAGTTATATAGTGAAATATTACAATTTAAAATAACTGTTGTAATATATTTTACATTTTAGTTTACTATCAGCAGCCATTCGTCCAGTCTTCACTGTGTCACATGATCCTTCAGAAATCATTCTAATATGCAGATTTGGTGTTTGAAAAACATTTATTATTATCAATGTTGAAAACAGCTCTGCTGCATAATATATTATTGTGGAAACCATGACACATTTGTTTCCAGTGTTCTTTCACAAATATAACGTTCAAAATAAAATGTTTACATTATGAATGTAAAAAAAATGCACTCTTTTTAAAAGTATTATTTAAAAAAAATAATAATAATAATAATTGTACTCACCCCAAACTTTTGAACGGTAGTGTATACCAATAAATGTCTAACATTTCAAGTTGTTAGTTGTATAAATTAATATTAATGTTAATGTATTAAGAACAAACTAATTTACAATGAATTAACAATATTACATTTTAAAATGAACATTAATTTAGATTAACTAATGCTGCAAAAAAAATTTTTTTTTAATTTTTTATAGAACCCAGCACAAGTGTTAAATAATAACGACTGATGAATGAAGTTTGAACAGCTCTAAAATTTGCATGCACAAACTAATCAGTAGCATTAATATGCAGTAAAAGCGATGAAAAACCATATGGTTAAAACTTTTTTTTTTAATACAAACACTCACAAGGTCAGAAAACAATGAAAAAGGAAATGGAACAGGAACTTACATTGTACAAAAGACAACTGAAAATAAAACACTGGGCATTTTACATCAAGATGATACTGAAATTTGTGAGTAACTGACAAATATTAAAAAGAATATTAGTTTTTTAAAACAATATCAACAAAATGTAAAACAATCGAACATGTTTCCACTGTGAAAAAGTTGTACCCCTAAATAAATGCTTAATACCTAATAATAATTAAAAAAAATTATGTACACTGACTTGAGCAAGCTGTCATGTTGAGATTACATTTACAGCCAAATACTACTCACTTTATCTCAGTAAAGCCTAATCATAAACACTGGTAAAACATCACTGATCGTATTAGCCAGCAAAATAGAAAGAACAAATTGCTTGGTGCACCTATATCTGTGAATTTATATGTACAAAGTTACATAAAGCAAAGAGAATGGGACTGTGTGACTTGTGCATTGAGTTGGCAATAAAGACATGCTTTGACACATGAAATTAAAACAGGAAACAGAAATATGGTGAAATAGCTGCTGTGTGAACCAACAGGACACAAAGTGAAGTAATACAATGAGTAATCCAAAAAGGTTTTCACAAATGTGCATTTTGGAAACTCGCATGAAGCACTGAGAATTGGGAACATACCACCAGCATACTAGCACGCTGCAACATTAGAAAAGAAAGGTGAAGAAGGAAAAGAAGGCGAGAGGCAGGTCTTTACTTACATAGGTTGGGAAGGGTTGCAGGGTGGGGAAGGTCTCCTCAGGGTAAGGGGTCTCTCCTTTGGGGAGAAAGGGCTTCAGACCAGAGCCGGTTTCATACATAGACATGGGGCGGCTCGCCCGTGCAGACAGGTGGCGTTTCAGGGCAGAGGAGGAGGAAGAGGAGGAGGGACTGGAGGGATTGGGGTGGTCAGGGCCGCCGGGGGCCTGATAGGGTTGTTGAGCGGAGACCTGCCGCCTGAGAGAGCTGTTCTCACTTTGCAGAGACTGCAGCTGAAGAGAAACACGAGTAAGCGAGAGAAACGCATAGAAAAGCAGAAACTAGCAAAGCTGAGCGTACAGGAAAAACTGTCAATGGATAAATAATGTTCAGTGTTGCTCCTTTCAGGCAGACTGGGCTCTTACATTAGCAACAAAAATGATTAAATCAGACTTTGTATTTTCCATCTAATAAATTAGTAGCAAAACAATATTACTAAATTGTACTAAAAATGAATCGCATCCTGTTTTCTACAATTTAGTTGGTTGAAAATGCTTTAAAATCTGGCATATGAGATTGGTAATATTATGAATATTAAATAGAATAATATCCATCTTTTTGGATGATTTTCACTACATAAAACTGCAGGGGATTCATGAGATTATGATAAAAAATGAATTATCAAATTTGATTAATTACAAAATAACTGAATATTTGTATATTTAAGCTGTTCTATAAAATAGGACATTTACCTTAGGTCTTATAAGTAATTAGTAACTATTATATTATATTATATTAGTATATATCTTAGGGGAACTTTGAATAAATAAGGAAAAAGGGATAGAAAAGTATTAAATTGAGTTGCTCAATAAATCCAAGTTGCATGCAGGCACTGGCATGTGCAATGTCTAGACATGTTCACAGAACAAGCGCAAGTTAGACGTGTTTAAGAAACAGAGACAGAGATTCACTCTGCAGCTCAGAGAGAAGCCAAAGAGCCAGACACATTGGCCAGGGTCAGAAAGGAAATCCAGAGCGCAACAAAAGAGCCTGAGGACTTCACTCATGATAAGATGCTTTTGGCCATCTCTATTTTCAGATGCTCATCCAATGCAAAGCCACACAGTTTTATCACACAAATGTCACAATGGTCTAATTATTCTAATCATGAACATTTACAAAATAATCTGAAAAACATAATAAACAACTTTTGTGTAGGAATTTAAATACATAATTCACAACCAGTTTCAAATCATCATACATTTTAAGTAAGAAGTCAGACCTTTAGCAACACAACAAAACTAGTTACATGTTCTTTTACGAGAGGACAAGTAGTTTCGGTCATAAACAGTCAAAACCTTCCGTTACATTTAAAGTACACTAATAACCATCTTTTATTATAATAATGAGAAATGTAACAGGAAACAGGCTGAAACTGTAACTTCCTTAAAAGGACCGTTCACCCGAAAATAAAAATTCTTTCATTTCTTCTGCTGAACACAGAAGAATGTGGGTAACCAAACAGTTGACGGTAGCCACTGACTTCCATAGTATTGTTTTCCATACTATAGAAGTCAAGAGCTACGGTCAACTGTTTTCATTTTTGGGTGATCTATCCCTTTAAAAGTTTGGCCGTTGAGGGACTGCCCTTATTTTATCATTGAGAAAATAACACTAAAATACTGTTTGATTTATTCAAGACTATTAAACACACTTCAGTGAGTGTGAGTAAATTCACTTCTCTCCAACTACATTATAATTTATTGTCTTTACAGAATAATCATTGAATGGGTTTCAAAGTCAATGTGAAAGGGGGGAATATATATATATATATATTCACACATTAACTATTTTCACATAGAAATGACAGTAAATGGCTTGAAAGGCTTAAAATTCAATTGATAATTATTATTTTATAATCAAATCTATAATTTTATCTCAGAGCTTTTGTAAATGTATATTCTGGAAACCCCTGTCTAGTGTACATACATAGAGAAACAGCCAATTAAAACGAGTCATGCTGATGCAAGAGCCAAATCAGGTTTGCAGTTAAGGCAGTTAGCAATAGCATGCCGACTAATCATCTGCAATAAAAAAAAAAAAACAGTATGTTTTGGTTTTATGTCATTGATAGAGCATCTTTCTTAGTGGTTTAGAGGTCAAGGTCATGCTGGTTATTTGAACACTACAGCAGTTATTACAGGATTATTTTGACATCAGCATTCCAGAGGATTTTACAAATCATAATCCTTCAGTCAGAAGGGACTTTTAGGCCATCTGCAATTTTGCCCCCTCACGTGCGAGAAGAGGTGCAGGTGTAGGGGTTAGACAGTCTTGATTTGTTTGGCAGCAGAAATGCTGCTCTGACCAGGGCGTTCAGCACTCACTGCTGAATCTCTGGTACCTTTTTATGCATCAATCTCAGCTCTTCATTTAGATTACTGTTGGCCTTCATCAGTTCCTGAATTTTGGCCTCGGAGGCAGAAAGTGCGTTTTTCACCTCCAGAAACTCCTGCACCGAAATCGGTCCATCAGACAGATCAGAGTCCAGACTCTGAGGAGAAAAGAAGATGGAAAGATGGCCAACATGTACACATCTACGCTGGGATAGCAAGAACGGCACAAGACCGAATTCCTAAAGCTCCACCAGCTTACCTTAACTCTGCCTGCTTTGCCTATTCGTAAATCAGTATCTGTTTTATCACACAAATGTCACAATGGTCTAATTATTCTAATCGTGAACATTTATAAAAGTATCTGAAAAACATTTTGTGTGCAAATTTAAAAACATATAATTCAAATCCAGTTTCAAATCATCATACATTTAAAGCAATAAGTCAGATCTTTAGAAACACAACTAAACTAGTTGCATGTTCTTTATGAGAGGACAAAGTTTCGGTCATAAACAGTAAAAAAAAAATTCACTAAAATCACCATCGTCTATTATAATCATTGAGAATTGTAACAGGAAACAGGCTGAAACTGTAACTTCCTTAAAGGGATAGTTCACCTTAGCTCTGTCTGCTTTGCCTATTCGTAAATCAGTATCTGTGTCCTCATCAGATGCCACACTGTCATAGTCTGGCTGGTCGATTTCCTGGCTTTCACTTCCATGGCGACTACCCATACTTTTGAAGAACACGTCAACATTGTCTATGAAGAAGTAGATGCAACAATCATGAAACATCACAAAGAACTTTAAAAGAAATCAAAGACTAATGGCTGGTGTGTCTGAATGCAGGCTGTACCTTTAGGACTTGAGACTGAATTCCCCAGTTGACGTCGCTTTGCATCACTTAGAATATCAATCACAAGCGTGGCAAATTCATGAGCGTTGAACCTGGCCAGCTTTTGTCTTCCCTGCAAATGAAGTTAAATCATGATTTTATTGCATATTCAATGTCTGGACAAATATAGCTGGTCTTATGGAAGCCCTGTATAATTACAGCCCGATATGGCATTTTTCTTTTCAGAATACATTCTTGTATTCAAAAACAGCTCACCCAGGGGGCCGGGGCCTACTAGGGGGACTCAGTAAAAAACACTATAAAAAAAAGGAGGCCTCGGGATGACAAAACTATTTAAATAAAATAATTAATTCTTGATATATTAACTAGGGCTGTCGATTTAATTTGTTCATTGTAGCCTAAAATATTACGTGTAATAATATAGTTAAATCAATTATAATATTTATTTGTAAAGCTACTTTTTGTAATGTCTTTTTGATGCTTTTCTCATTTAACACCACAATAATGACTTTTGGGGGTAATTTCTCTGCCAAAAAACTGAGCAAACTGAATGAATTGCTCTTCAACAGACACATATTCACAAAATATGCATCGTTGTGGTTTGGGTTGTCTAAGCAAACTGGTAGTGATGCCATTTCCTTTTTTTATTAATTTTGTGGCATCTCTGTTTGCATGTTCGTCTGGCACGTTTTCTGCATGGTGCACTTTGCGCTGCAAACACTGCATAAAAGGTGCTATAAAATGTCACTTTGTCAAAGTGAGATATCTTTGTTTCCTGTTAAGATGACTTTAGTGAAAGCATCAAAACTTTCTGTACAGTACTTGCCTGGTTTCGTGTTGACGAGTACTCTGGGTTCACAGGAAGGAAAGGCACAACTGTTGTCTCTGTTACCAAGGTGCTGTGGTTCTGAGTGGCCAGCCAAACTACACCAATACAAAGACAGCGAGTGTCATGCTTTGCCCTTGTGTGATTTTCTTTTCATTGTTCATCACATGCTGATCATCTCACCTGCATCCGTCTCTCTTCGATCCACTTCATCGTACACATCCATTGCTAATTCCTCAAACAAATGATCGCTGAGCTGCAATTGTATTAGTTACATTAGTAAGCTGTGCTCTCAATGGTTGTAAGCATGTTTAGAGACAGGTTAAATAGCAAATAAAGATGCTGTCTTATTTATCAATGACTGGCAGATAACGGTTGTGGGGGGGTTGGGGCACTTAATAGCCATCTGCTTCAGAGAAGCCAAACGGTTTTCTCTGTGCTCAGCAGTGTTGGTGAAGCTACTTTAAAAATAGCTTTCCAAGTAACAAGCTTCAGTAGTTAAACTTCAGTTAAAAGTAGTTATCTTTACTACAATCTACTAGCAAAAATGTAAAGGGGTAATCTTCAGATGCAGCTACAAATCATTTAACAGCTGGTATTATTTATCTCTGCAATCAAAGTATCATTTATCTGGTACAAAACAATGAGGATGTGGTTATGCATTTTGCTAGTAGATTGTATTCACTTAGGGGTGACAGCATTTGAACAGATACACTGACACTAAATAAAACTAGTTAAAAACATAGTGTTGGCCATTTAATTTAATATTTTACTCAATATAATCAGCTTGAATTAATGAAGCAGAATTTAGCTTTATTTAAATATACACTAATATTCTGATTCACTACTAGTTAGATTAGCAGCATTCTACTTTTAGCTAGTTACTCCCCAACATCGGTGCTAAGTCTTGTTCTGTATGCTGAAAAAACAAATCAATAAAAAAAAAGTAAAATAGAGGACTCACAGACTGCAGTTTTCTTTTTGCGGCTTTTGCAAACTCTGTTAACTCCAGACTGCTATAAAAAGGAATAAAATTGTAAAAATATTTGTTATCTTTGTTGTTTTTTAAAGAATAAGGTGTTCTTTAATTAACTGCCATGTAAAATACTTACACATTTCTTTTTCGTCAAAGACAGCAAAAAAGAGAGAAAGAAATAGCAAGGTATTAACATAAAATAATGATAACTTGCTCTCAGCTGTTAACTTGCTCTCAGCTGTTCAGGGAAGTATTCTGGGATGCAATCAGAAGATCCTAAACATGACCAAGCACATCCCTGAATACTCCTCTTCTACAGAAGAAAGTTCTACAGGGGTGCTTGAATGTTTGTGAACCCTTAGAACCCTTTCTGCATAAATATGACCCAAAACATCATCAGATGTTCACAAAAGAGTCAAAGAAATTAGACAAAAATATATATACTTTGTCAATTATTTATTGATAAAAATGACCGGGCATTACATATCTGTGAGTGGCAAAAGTATGTGAACTGTTGCTTTCGGTATCTGGTGTGACCCCCTTATACAGCGATAACGGCAACTAAACGTTTCTGGTAACTGCTGATCAGTCCTGCACAATGACTTGGTGGAATTTAAGCCCATTGCTCAGTACAGATCAGCTTCAACTATGGGAAGTTGGTGGGTTTCCTCCCATGAACTGCTTGCTTCAAGTCCTTCCACAACATTCCGATTGGATTAAGGTCTGGACTCTGACTTGACAATTCCAAAATATTAACTTTGTTGTTCTTTAACCAAACTTTAGTAGAATGACTTCTCTGCTTGGGGTCGTTGTTTTGCTGCATGACCCACTTCCTCTTGATTTTCAGTTCACGGACAGATGTCTTGACATTTTCATTTAGAATTTGCTGATATAATTCAGAATTCATTGTTTCATTAAAGGGATAAATCACCCAAAAAATATCTAGTAAAATATCTAGCTTCCGGCAGGCCGCCTTCCGTATACAAGTTAGGAAAAAACTTAACTGGCGAGACGATGACGTCGGATGTAGCGTAAGCATTTTGAACTGCAAAAGGAGTTACACTTTCTTCGTAAGTTGAATACGAAAGGTGGCCTACCGGAAGCTATATATTTTACTTTATAACGTGTCAAATATAGATATTTTTCTTACACAATCCAATCGATTCGCTTCAGAAGGCCTCCAGAGCTGTGTGGAGTACATGGATGGATGGATGCACTTTTTTGGTCTTCTAATTTTGGGCTGCCATTTACTGCCATTATAAAGCTTGGAAGAGGTAGGATATTTTTTAATATAACTCTGATTGTATTCACCTGAAAGAATAATGTAATATACACCTAGGATGGTTTGAGGGTGAGTAAATCATGGGGTAATTTTTTTATTTTTGGGTGAACTATCCCTTTAATGATGGCAATTTGTCCTGGCCCTGATGCAGCAAAACAGGCCCAACCCATGATACTACCACCACCATGTTTCACAGAGGGGATAAGGTTCTTATGCTGGAATACAGTGTTTTTCTTTCTCTAAACATAACGCTTCTCATTTAATCCAAAGTGTTCTATTTTTGTCTCATCCGTCCACAAATTTTTTTTTCCAATGGCCCTCTGTGTCATTATCTTTAGCAAACTGTAGACGGGCAGCAATGTTTATGCAGAAATATAGAAAATTCTAAAAGGTTCACAAACTTTCAGAACATCAGAATGTATCAGATTATCACTACCTGTCCGCCATCTGTGGTATAATGAAATGCTGTCCATTCTTGTGATCTGAAACACAGAATGTATTGACACTACTGACATACTGGCACAGTTTATCATTTACAATTAACTGCACAGATGCACACTGAAGCATTAAACACAACAAGCTCACTGTAACATCACTGTGGTATTTTATTGAGGCATCTGGCGCTTTGAAGACCATAACCCATCCGATCTGACTAAAGTAAAAGCATGCTGTAAAATGGCTTCATCAGCGCAAACAGCCCTATAGCTGGATATCAAAACATCAGTTCTCATCATGATAACACCCCGTCAGTGCACTGACTCACCAGGCTTCCGCCCACAGAGGTAGAAGGCCAGCCTGTCTGTGAGCTCGTACTGTATTTCCACCAGTCTGTCTGCCAGGTCCTGATGGCCAGCCTGCCTGATTACAAAAAAAACACAATGACGTTATGACACATGGCTTTTTATTTTTGAACTTTAAAGTCCCGCGCCAAATGCTGCCCTCAACCCTTGTGGTCCTTTTCGGAGTCTCCAATGAAATCTGCACCAGTAAAAGGGCGCACAGCAGGCCCTCTGAATCATAAAATGACAAATGGGACAGCATACAGACCCATGAACCAGCGTTGTTATTAATTATATATAAATATAATTCATTTACCTTATTTCAGCTTTTTTGCTAATTGAAATTAAATACTTTTTAATAGGGCTCTGCGATTAATCGTATTTCGAATTCGATTTCGGGTTCTAATAATTATGAAAACAAGATAATCGAGGTAAAATGATCGTTCCCTCCAGCACACATTCCTTTCCTTCACAGCGGTGCACTTTTGTTCATCCCTAAGCCAAACTAAACATCCAAATCAGCTGAATAAGAGAGTGATGTAAAATGCAGTCTACTGTTGCTAAACTGCGGGATGTGATTGATATTAAACAGTGTGGAACATGCATAAGCGACGTATACTGTAGGCTTCAGATATGCGCCTAAACTATCAAATAGCCTACACATAAATATGTAGAAATCCTGTTTTTGTAAGTATCCTAGTAAACACACTCGGTTATGTCTTAAGTCATTGTAAACATTTGATAAAGTGTTTGAAACTCATGTGTAACAGTATATTGGATCTGTGCAGCTCTTAAAGTGACAGCAGCCAAGTTTATCAAACAAGAAAAGACAAAGATACTCACTGCTCTTAAATTAATACCTTTTGTAGTTTTAAATGAGGATTCGTCTATATTTAATGTAAGGGTTATTTTACATTTGACTACTTTATTCAATTTCTGTTGTAAGCTATTACTTATCTGAATACCACTGTTAGTAAAACCTAAAGAACTGTTTATTTCATTTGCATTTTTGTTTAGTTGTATTTTTGTTGGTTTTGTTTGTAATTTGTTCTCATTTTATTGCTGATTGTTTACTTGTCTCCTGTAACTGTTTTTTGGACTTTCTTACATTCATTAACCTAGTATTAGTTTTTGCTGTAATATCGATTTGAAATTTCACTGACATTTAAAATAAGACTTTGATCATATCAGCCACCAATAATGGTGTTAAATAATCGTGATTTCATTATTGACCAAAATAATCATGATTATGATTTTTTTCCCATAATCAAGCATCCCTACTTTTTAATACCATTTTCAAGACCTCTCCAAAAATGTAGACCTACACATTTCTTCCATCGGCTTTAGTGTGATTCAAACAAACAAAATCAGCCTGCTCCACAAAGATATACAGTAGAAATGTGAACAATGGAATCTTTTTAAAGAAGAAAATACAAAAACACATTTTTTAATATTAATACTGGTCTCACACAAACGCTATGTAAAATTGCTAAAAACTGAAATAAAAATAAATGCAAGATAAATAGGAATTTAAAAAAATTTAAAAAACGGATAAAAATGACAAAAGCACATAAAATTACTAAAAATATAATTAAATGATATAAAAATGAAAGCTGCTTTTAATAAATACTATAATACTATAATAGTGTACTATATTCCATGTTAAATCCATGGTAGTGATATTTTAGTGAAGGCAACCAGCCAAATACATGACAAGTAGTCTTTTGCACAATCACCACACTGACAAATAAAATATAGGAAGTAATCAATAAATGCAGATTTCCATGCCATAGCTATTGATTACCTTGCATAGTTGATGGGCGTTTTGCCGTTAGAGTCGGGAGCCCCAGGGTCTGCCCCGTAAACACAGAGAAGCTCAGCCTGACACACTTGCCCTGCTTTAGCTGCTATGTGCAGCGGGGTGTTCCCTTTCTCCTGTTTAAATCAATGCAGAAGAGTTAAAAATGCATTTTGTATGTAAACGAATATGATAAATTGAGGTGAGAACAGGTTTTTACCGGGTGGAAGTAGTTGGCTTGAGCCCCAAGAGACAGTAACCGCAAACAAGTCTCAAGATTGCCGGTTCTAACGCTGGAGTGAAGTTGCTAAAGAATCAAAGACAATGTGTATCAATAGAGACTAGGCATCTGGCGCATAGAGACTAGGCATTATAGAGACTGTAGGCATTATACCACAGATTCCAACCCTGGCTGCTACAATGAGACTTGGGGTTGAATGTTATTAAAGTCGAGTCAACGTCGACTAGTCGCTGATGACATCATTAATGAACTAGTAGCATAAGCCTGAACCTCGAGCTGAGAGAGACCCAACACGGTTGCCTTGTGCACAGCTATGGCATATGACACAGCGCTGCCCACAAGGCTATTGCTCTTACATAACATCTTATTTTTATCAGTTCTTTTGTCTCTGGGTCGTTATATTAATCACAGACTTCTGCTCATTCTAAATCAGATACAGATAAAGTAGCCCAGTAAACATTACATTTATAGGAAGGAATGCATTAGTGAGATAGTGAGTGAATTAACTCTACCTGGCAGCAACTCTCTATTAATAGTAAATCTGAGGGTTTTAGTTACTAAGAAATATATGCTAGAACTTTTCAGTTTCTAAGCTATTTTATTGATAAATCACAGAACAGTGTTGACAATACATTTCTGCACTACTGAATGTTTCTGTGTGCCCACGATCTGTGTTTGATGTGAGCACTACTGTCTGTATGTGTGTGCGTTACAATGCAGCAAAGCATTAATTTAGAACGGCGGTTAACTAGTGTACAATAATCTGTTTAAAATGTGCATTCACCTGATCAATATTGAGCATCCAGATGATATAATCAAACATATCTTGTGGAGCGCTCTCGGAGTATGCATTTATTTGTAATTTTTACAGTTGGAAACAGAGCGTAAAAGTCGACTTCAAAGATTTCTTATCCTGTTGCAACCTCTATAGGCCATGATCAGCGACTAGTCGACATCAAGTTTACTGCGTCATGGCACGGAGCATTAATAGAGTGGTGCAGGTATGACATCACTTTTTAGGCTAAAAAGCAGGACTGAGTTTTAGCATATTAGCACTTCTGCTCAATGTATTTTTTAAATGGGATTTTGTTTAAATGGCTTAAATAAGGTTTGTGGTGAACACAAGCTCAAGACACTTTCACGTGTTACTCCACAACATAAAATACATCAGTATTACCCCACTCGTGATTTTTTTGAAGCTGTTAAATGTCTTGAAAAAGGCGGTGGCTAAATGGGACTACAGAGGCTTTCGAGGATTTTAAACGGCATCACAAATAAAAGGTAAGCTCAGTCTGCTTTTACAGACTCATTATGCATGACTCTAACTCAAACATTGTGGAAAAATTTTTGAGATAAAAAAATATATATACTGTAAAAAAAAGAAAAAAAATCAGAATCAGAAGAGGTTATCAGAAGCTATGAAAGATTTATAGGAAGCTTTGCGAGTTGTGATGTAAAAATCGTGGGACAGTAGGTGTAAGCAACTGCATGTAGGCTTCAAAATTAATAAATATTTGTGTTCATCTATGAAAATTTTCTTGATGGACAAAATGTGTAAGTATCATAAACTTTTGTTGATCACAGAGCTTGTTTTTTGCTCAAATCCAAAAGCCTATGGAAAAATCCTATTGGGTTTATCTCAAGAGAACCTGTGTGATGCTAACTGCCAAATGGCCAACAAAGTGACGTCATACCTGCACCACTCAATGTTGACTAGAAGACTAGTCTGTGCAAGCCCTAATAGCGACATTTCAGCAAGCCAGATAGCAGACAAAAACCTGATGGGTCTTAGATGTGCTAGAGCAGGAGTGTCCAACCTTGCTCCTGGAGGGCTACCATCAAGCAGATTTCAGTTCCAACCCTGCTCCAAAGCACCTGTCTGTAATTATCAAGCAGCCCTGAACACCATGATTAGCTGGTTCAGGTGTGTTTGATTCAGGTTTGAGCTAAAATATGTAGGGTGGTAGGCCTCCAGGACCAGGGTTGGACCCCTGCACTAGAAGAAACCGTTTAAATTTATAATGCAACAAGAATAATTTAAGTCAAACCTGATTTTTTTTTTTTCAAGAATTTGAATAAAGAAGAACATCAACCATAAAACAGGAAACTCTTTCCTTACCTTGCTTAGATCAGCAGCTGCTGTACTGTCGTCATCTCGACAGGGTAAACGATGAACGTAAGCCAGCATTTGATACTTTGCTTTTATGAACTCTGCCTTGCTGGGGCTTTTTAGGTGACAGAAATAATGGAGCAATTAGAGCCAGTCGACAGTTGGGGAGTTGCCTGTCTCTCAGCCACTATATATATTATTTTATATATATAAAACTATTAAAAATGTTGTGATCGGTAAGGTTTTAATGTTTTTGAAAGTCTCATGCTCAACAAGGCTGCATTTAAAAATAAATTTAAATATTAATACATTAATACACAAAATACTGTTTTCAATTTTAATATATTTTATAAAAATAATATTATTAATTTAATTTATGATGACAGAGCTGAATTTGTCATCAATTTATCAATATGATTTGCTGTTCAAGACGTTGAAAATATTTTTCAGAATTATAGCTTAATATTTTTATGCAATTTTTTTGCCAAGTTCAAAATAACAACATTTGTGTGAAAAATAATTAGTTTGTAACAGCTGAAATGCCTTTACAGTCACTACAATCAATTTAATGCATCATTGTTGAATAAAAGTTTTAATTTCTTTCAAAAATCTTACTGACCCTACATTTTTGAACGATGGTGTATATGAAACATACATCAATCTGCTATGTTAGAAGATGTAAAAAATATACTCACTGGACTTTATCCTGAGGATTGGCTTTGCGTTTCCCGCTCATGATGGATGACGGGTCCAGCAGAGTGTGCTCCCATATTGCATTAGCACCATTGTTGTATAATGTCTGAACCATCTGTGAATGAGAAAGAAATTGAGGGCATACATCACAAAACAAAAATCCATTATGAAAACATGCTCCTTAAAATATGCTTTGTGAGTCACACTCTCTGTTGGAAGGCCCTCCAGTGAGGTCGCACACCAATACAACATTTACTTAAAACGATTCAAAAGACTCCATTGATGGATTAAAAAATATAGATCTGTAAATAATGTGAAAAAAAAGTACAACACAACAAGGACACATCCAATGAAAAGAGACATTATGGGATCAAAGCAATCGGTCATGTACATCAAGAGAACAGGAACTTGAGAGAGATGCTGCTGCAGGCTGTATAAGAACAACACATTAATTTAAATTTAAATGTGATGGAGAAGTTATAGAACCATAGACTAAAACTATAGCTATTATTATCTCTTTCTATGGAATGTAGATTTTTAAAAGAGACTTTAATTGCAAATTACAAAAGAAAGTAATAAAATATAAGAAAAAATGAATTTGAATTCTGTTACTATTATTGCATTAGCAGCGTTAAGGAAAAGCCTTGCCTTGTGATAATGAAAAATGTCCAATCACTGTACAAACTTTTTTTTTTGGACAGTATTTATGCATGGTCATAGTGGGTCTCAATCACTGAGCATGCGTACACGCAAATTTGTGCGTGAAATGTGCGTACAAATGTTTTTAAATTCCCCGTTAAGTTCTGAGTTGCTCACACCACAGATAAATGTGTTATTAACCACCAAGCCAAATTTGAATTAAAAAAAAATCTGCTAAGTACATAAAATATCTTATCGAAATCTTTAAAAAATTAGCAGCATTGTCTGCTCTCAAACACTGGGGGCGTGTCCATTTTCGGCGCCGAAACCACACCCACTCGCGGGAAAGCTGCAGCTCACGAGTCACGGCGGCACTCAGGACGGAGACGGGAGGATGAAAGCCTGGGCGGGAGATAGTCGGTTCGGCCCCATTCTGCAGCGGATTATCAGTGAATCCCAGTTGTTGCCGATGAAAGTTTGTAAAACTATCCGGTGTAAAGACACTGCAGAGGCAGGTGTTGGTGGTGATCCTCAGCACTCCATCAAGGTAGCTGTTCACAAAATTAATCCACCTCTTCTTGAGATCGTATTTTTATTTTGTAGGCTGTTTTGTAAGTTGTAGGCTGTAGTAAAGTTCTAACGGTACTGACAGTAACTCGCAATCTAGCGGGTGAACTGATGCGAAATTGCGAATATACTCTAGTTATGGGGGAGGGGCCACATGCCAAGCGGCTCCAGTGCGTCATCGAGCCACCGTTTTAACCCCGCCCAAAAAATCCGGAACACAGCAAAGGTGAAAAACTTCTTAACGGTCTAACTTCTGAATTCAGTACTACATAGTTCACAGTCTTTGTAATGTGTTTCAACAATACATTTCTAACATTTCTAATGTGTTTAGAAACAAATCTCAGAATTGCCTTTACAGGGACTTTAAGAACAAATGACAATTCACCAAAAGATTTCAGAATTTTTTTGTTCTTTCTAAATATACCAAAAAATATAGGAAACCTGAAACCACATGTAAGCAAAAAGAACTTACTCCGTATGGCTGTTATCGTGTTAAAGGGGTACTTCAGCACTGGGAAGATGAATCTGTATTTAAATTGGGTCATTAATGTAGTAGAAATGTGAAATTATTTTTGAATTTGGTGCCTTCTAGACTGAGAACAATTCCCGGAATACACTTCGCAGCCCTACTCTAGGCATGGCTACTGGCTGGATCACTTGCCCACAGCATTCATTTTCATAAAATCAGTTCAGTTAGAGACACTACAATTAAAAACTGAACTTGTCTGTTCAATATATTGTGAGTGAGCCGAACGAGTGTCACGGCAGTCACAGCATAAACGCAGCAGGAGTCGGATCATTCATCTCATGAGCTGAGGTAATTGCGGGATTCGCGGCCGCAATCACCGTGCGTGATCAGTCTGCCGCATTTTCAGTCCATGTGTTTGGAAGCTTAACTTTCATAGGAATTCATTTGAAAAGTTGAAACACTCCCTTTGCTCTTCACCGCTCCGTTTACATGAATCTCTGCAGCTGCCGAGCCGAGTGCTGTGAGTGCGATGTTGAAAACATGTGGAAACAGTGCCTCCTGCTGGCTGTAGTCTTCAGCCTCTGGCCAAAAACTGGAATTTTTCCAGAAATAAAATACATAATTCTCTCATCTCAGGGTGATATGAGGGGGGAAAGTACGATAATTTCAATATACTCCCGGGTTTCTACTGATACAAAGCTTAATGCCAATCGCTGAAGTAACCCTTTAAGAAAGGTATATTTCATCCTAACATGACTATAATTACACTGAAGCATATTGCATTAATTATATTATATATAATAAAATGATTTAATAATACCATTTCATTTTAAATATATTCGATCATATACAGTTAAAGAGTAAAACAAGCGGCGTTATAGCTTCAGCTGCGAGGTTTCTCAGAATAATGCAGATATACGCGTATGTACAGCTGGGCTAATGAAAGCTCTGTAATCTGGGTCTTTATAAAAAGTGTTTATTGTGAGAACTGGTGAGAATGGCACACTTGGCACTGATCGAGGATCCGGCCGAGAGCGCTGTGAATAGCGGCAAGTTTGACGAGAGTGACAAAAGGCTGTAAGGAAAGCGTGTGCGGAAAGCCCTTATATGGAGATAGCTTGGGTGTATGCAAATGAGTAACCTCATGCATGCGGCCGCTCATTTAGAATACTCCAAATTCAATAACATCAGAACAAGGTTAAGAACAAATTCATGTGCGTACGAACGTTGTGAATCAGCCGGAGATTTTTCGTGAGATGTTCTCCTGTGTGTACAAATACGAAAGAATCCACACAATTCTTAGTAAATTCTTAGACCCAACATGAGGCCCATGAGGCCCATACTATTCAGCATCATCATATTAATATTAATTAAATTTGCATTTAATTAATATTAATATAAATTGATATTAATTAAATGCAAATAAATAATTTATAACTTATACAGAAGATTAAAATTTGAATAGAAATATAAAATCAACAGATATTTAACCATGTTGGGTTTTTTAGTCGTTTTTTAGACCGAAACAAATTTTAGACATTTTTGTTTGTTCCTGGCATTTTGGTGTCAAATGTTTTATAACCAAGGCCCAGTTCAACACTGGATTTGCAGATAATTTGAAACTGAAATATGGAGCGGTGACAGCCATAAAAAATTCCTCATCATGAGTCTGATCGTTAGGTTGTCTGTGCTTTGTTGGCGATCTGCACTTAAGTGCATATAAATGTAAACAACACGAACATATAGTTAATCTTTTATTCCGCCCACAGCACGCCTCCAGGAGCTGTAACGCTGCAACGCTGCATTTGTCTTTAATAAATCTGATAAAAAATAAAGACAGAAATATGAAGGATGCAATACTATTCTACTCAAAATGAGATTGGCAGAAACTGTGTGTGTTATATGTCCTCTTTAAAAAGCCATATCACTCAAGACTCAACCACTACTTTTAAATGTGCCTGAGGCTAAAGATGAAGGATGTTGATCATTTAAAGGGTTACTTCAGCGATTAGCATTAAGCTTTGTATCAGTAGAAACCCAGGAGTATATTAAAATTATCGAGCTTTCCCCCCTCATATGACCCTGAGACGAGAGAATTATGTATTCTATTTCTGGAAAAATTCCTCAGATGACACAAATATCGTCATTTTGCGTCATCTGAGGAGTTTTTGTCCAGAGGCTGAAGACTACAGCCAGCAGGAGGCGCTGTTTCCACATGTTTTCAACATCGCACTCACAGCACTCGGCTCGGGAGCTGTGAATGCAGCCGAGAATCCCGCGATTACCTCAGCTCAGCTCATGTGATGAATGTAATCCGACTCCTGCTGCGTTTGTGCCATGACACTCAATCGACTCACTCACAGACAAGTTCAGTTTTTAATTGTAGCGTCTCTAACTGAACTGATTTTATGAAAATGAACGCGGTGGGCAAGTAAACCAGTAAGCCGTGCCTAGAGCAGCCTCGGGCAGCGAAGTGCATTCTGGGAATTGTTGTCTTTCACCCCCATGAGACAAAAATACATTTTCTGTGTTTTCTTAGTCTAGAAGGCACCAAATTAAAAAATATTTTTTTATATTTCTACTACATTAATGACCGAGTTTAAATACAGATTCATCTTCCCAGCGCTGCCCTTTAAAGACAAGGGCTCACCTGTAGCTGGGTAGGCGGCCAGGAGGTGTGCGACAAATGCCGCACTTGCGAGTTGTGGCGACCCAGACTGCGGTGAACGCCGCAGCACTCGTCACATATCAGAACTCCTCTGTTCACAGACGCCCAGCGAGGATCTAAGGAACCCCGAGAAAATCAACAGTTTAGCAGAAAGTAAACTACAGTGTGTCTCAGCAGTGCTGATCATTGATCAATATACATATTAGCGCTAATGGAGCTTTTTAGCTGGTGTATGAGAATGGAAACAGAAACACAATACTTTTAAAAGGCTGATGGAAGGGAGATGCTTCTTAGAAGAATGCACGGAAGAAAACAAACTTAATATGCCCAAATGAATCGTATCATCACAAATGAGCATTAAGAAAGCAATTAGAATACTTTTTGATTTCATTTGGACTAGAAAATGTATTCACTTGCATTAAACATTGTATGTGTATTAATTTGTTCCACTATAATAGTCTGATAAACCATTACTAGTTGCACAGATGTCTAATATGTAGCTTTGATATGCATGTGATGTAATATGTGATGACAACAAAATGTGGTGCTCAGTTCTTCCTTATAAGGCCACAGTAGCAAAGGTTGAATGTCATCCTTTCATGTATGGCTGTAAACACGCCAACTTCCTCTTACATATACATGCCTCAAAACCACAACAAATGCTAAGCAGCTGAGCTTTACTTCCAGGGTACGAGCAGGTGAACCGGGAAACACTGTGCGGCTTCTTAGTTTCACTACCTTCGAGAGGGTTGTCTACTGTGGCATGATTATTAACTGGTTTCACTTCAGAGTCAGACACTGAGCATAAAGTGCCAACTGAATACACTAACAAATTTGTTTATTTTACAAAAATGTGAAAAAATAAGAGAAAAAAATTATGTCTTCATCATACAGTATTAAAAACATTTATAAGACTACCATGAACTGCATAAATACAGCAATTTTTTCATAAAATAACAGGCTGAAGCTGAACAGGATTTTTTTATAGCATTTGTAAATGCATAAGCAACAGTAGAATAGTGATTTACCAGAAACACATGCAATAAACATGGCTAAAAACAGCAACAGTATTAGCTGGTAAGTTTGCACAATAAACAAATCTGAACAAAGTGATCGGGTTGAGAGTTTGATTGGGTGCACCAGAAGTTGACGACAGAAGATATGGAAAGCATCATACCTCCCTTTAAAGTTCTTACTATACTTTTACTTAAAAGTTCTTAGTACTATACTAAGCACATAATATTATGGTTAGTTGCAACCAGCAAACCATTTTTGGGTCACGACCCACCAGCTGAGACCTAGATAACTCAGAGATCCCCTAGTACACTAGACAAACTCAACAACCTATACTGAGACAGAATCAACACTTGTCACTGGCACTCGTCCTTCATGGACGTCACATACCAAGGCAGTTTTTAATAGAATATGTCATACATAGTCTCACTCCTTCACTGAGTCATGATGCCAAATCAGTGAAAGTGGGGCCAACCACACTGGACCTATGACTAACATGTCTGAGCAGAAGACCCCCTCCCTTTTCCAAAGGACAGATTCAGGCCAACATGTGATTATACTTCCTTCAGAAATAACGATGTAAGTCAGCGCTTGAGAGTGACAGAATTCCCCATAAAGAGATAGTTGAGGATTTTATTTTCAGATTGATAATAGGCAAATGTTTTTTTGTTGTTGTTTTTTTATTATTATTCAGTAAATGCAAATATTAATCAATCCAGTTTTCCATTCTTATACAGAAGATTAAAATCAGAAATATAAAATCAACAGCCTTTTTATTTTATTTGTTTTAATCCTATGGGGATCTTTAATAATTTTAGACAAATAAATTTAGGCTGTTACAAAGATTTGCAATTTTTATACTTTTTTTAATGAAGGTAATACGAAGGTACAAAACTGGGTAACGTATGTCGCACCTACTAGGCTATATGAACACAAAAGGCTACATGGTCTTAAAAATACTTACACTTGTGAACTATTACTTGTATTATTTCATATACAAATAAATGCTGCATCATTTAAAGAGAATATTGTCTTGTACCATGAAATGAAATACCCTGAAAATACAAAATATTTAAGAATAAAAAATAAATACACATATTGTCTTAGGTCTATTTGGACGGCAGATGATTAATGTGGCCCCTAAACAAAGAAACCCAGATAATTAAATCTGGACTAAAACGAAAACTGCGTCAAGTGAGCAGGTCATTAAAGTCTTTGACAATTATGAGGTTAGTGACCATTTAGGGTTTTACAGCCAGAGTGAAGGGATATATGATACCACAATTACACCAGTCTAACAGAAACATGAGCTATCTAAATTAAAAACCGATTCACTGATAAGCAGAGAGCAGTCTAGAAGCAAAAGTCACTTCCCTTCATGCACAGGAAGTATCAAACAACAGCTGCAAAGAGGCCAAGGGCCAGAATCAAGCACCTGGCACAAGCATAATTCCCCTCTCACCCTCATTCTCCCTCCCTCTCCTTTTCTTTCTCTCTAAGCCAAGTGCTGATCTCTTCCCCATCAAGTGCTGCAGCAGCTAAAATAAAACCCAGTCCTGAATGACTAAAAATATTCACCCTAACAACAACTGTCCAATGATCCTGACATGTTGGGGCAGCCCAGACCAGCTGGTGACTAAGGCGTAACTAATCAAGAGGAATCAATATGCTGAATGAAGAGAAAACTTAACCACAGAACATAACCAAACAATCACAGGACAGAACGTTGACTGTGTTTTATAGTTCAAAGCCTAAAATGGGACTATCCTGTATACAGTACAATTCATAAATGAAGAACGGTTCTCTACACATTTATCAAATAAAATAAATGTTGTTCATGACATTTATAGTCTTTGCAGGTGAACTGCAGTTATTCACGGTCAATGCATCAAGACAGTAAATTATTATATAATGTAAGGACAACAACAATGCAATGTGACATTTTATTCATTTATTCACTGCGTGTATTGGTTAGCGTCACTTGTTTTTGATAAATAAGGCCATGTCAAGCAAAATTAGATGTTTACACCCGGAATTCCCCTTCAGGGTCAATAAAATAGTCCTATATTTACCAATTTCTCCATATAAAACATGAATACAATGACTGTTCACAAACCTTCACAGCATAATTGGAAGCTGAAGAAAACCCCGTAAAATTGAGTCAACACAGCATGCAGTGGCTCTGTCTGAAGCTCCCACTGACATTTTGGACAGGCGCTAACGATGCCTAAAATGTTGTCTAGGTAGACACCTCACTAGGTTTTGAGACAAAGCCAACGGCAATACATCATCATGCTGCAAAAACGCATACATTTACTATATCCATTCAAATCTAGACCTGAATCTGGTTTTGTGCAACTAGAAGGTTGCATTAAAATATGAATTATGTATTTGCATAGTTAAATATTATCATTAGGTCACTTAATTGAGTAATATCACCTGGTTGTCCAGTGCAAGTTGAGTCTATAGTAGCGGAAAATACTCACCCGAACTGCTACAGTCCGCACAAACTTCGCTATTTCGTATCCTTTTCGACATCCTTGTCTCCGGTAACGCGGGTATTACCATGTATTATCGACCCAGAATCGTCCACGGATAAATTTAAAGCATGTACCGCTTTGACATAATGACGGGGTCCGTTTAAAAGTATTGTATCACTGAAAGAGGATCTCATACCCGAAGAGGAGATAAATGTGTGCGAGTGCTGTATGTGAAATAACCATAGGAAATAACGTATGTCGTAACGTTACTGTCTATCTTGAAATTAGGACAGACGAGTCAAGCAGTGGAGCCTCTGACATGATGCATTCAAAACTACACTACGGAAATGCTTGCCCAGCAACCCATCAGATCGCAGTAGAGTGCCATCTGCCCTCACAGACCACACATTTGAGTTTATGTATTAGTGACGATAAATCAGCTTTCTAGCGCTGCCTGACACACAGTGGACAGAAGCGTCACTGCAGCGCGTGAGATGTTGTATGAAATTTAACAATTTATTCACAGACCGTGAGACGATTATATTGAATAACTAAGTCTGGGGGGAAGGCAAATCATCTTTATGTTTGGAATATATCTATTAACTCAAATGAGCCAAACACTGTCGTTAATGAAATGGTATGTAGGACGCGATCTTCATAACATACTGCGTTCGTTTCCGCGCATGCGCAGGGGTGATTGCAGTCGATCGCCGCACCTGATGAGCTAAAGATCGTTTGAAACACCGAGGCGGCGATGCGCTCCCTCAAGCGAACGAATTTCGGACAGTAACAGTAAGATGAATTATTAAGATTGTTTACTGATGTTTCATTTGATATAATTTTTGTTTTACGCCTAATATTCAAAAGAATCTAATTAAGATTACGCAAAAATCACGATTCTATAGCCATATTTTATAGCACGACCACCCCTCCTTCATATGGAATGGTTTAGTCTGGCTTTGGGCTTTTCAATTTTAATTAGAAAATAATAATTTATCCTTTACGATTTTTTGATATAATATACATTTCTAATTAGGCTCCTATCAGCCATTTTATGTTGAAACCATTATTTATAAATATAACTAAATGCAAAAAGGTTTGGCGGAACAGTTTTTCAAATGACTGGATACACCCCTATACAAATAGTTCCAACCTGCCACTTCCTTGTTTTTCAAAAGTTTATTTTGAAAAAAAGTTGGTTGCGTTTTCGGCGTCTCCTTTACTAAGGCATCTTTTTAATAGCCATAGTCTCTGTATATTTATCAGAAATGAATTAAACGCATGAAGAGATTTGATGGTTCATGACAGTAGCTAGCGCGAAGGCTGGCTCTTGATTTTGGAGGGTGAGACACGGAGAGTTTGATCGAGCCAGAATGTTATCCGCCACCTCTGCCAGCGTCGAGGATTTCATCCTCCGGTTTCCACTGCATGTCCTGGTGTGGGAGAATGATTACAGGAAGCTGGAAAAAGAGCTACAGACGGTATGTGTGAGGAATCCGTAAATGCTGGTGTATGAAGCTAATGGTAGATCCATTGGTTTGACTGCTGAGAGATATCTGCCTCCTGTGGATGTAATGACATGATTGTCTTGTACTTAATAATCTAATGAAATGGGTGCATTAGTGGAAGTTATTGCAAACGCTTCATCACCTTGCCATCCACTTGTTAGCCACAGCCCTGCTGTATTGCATTGCACTGCACTGGAGAGCTGGTGAGCTCATCCTAACAACAGTAGAGAATTATTTTATTGCACCACTGCAATAGATCAGGACTTTTCAAACTGGGTTCTGTGTAAAAGTTGAAAATTGCATGGCTAACAATTGATAATAAATAATAACTAACAGTGCAGTACTGCAGTTAGTAGAAAAAATGTATTTAATAATATTTTACACATTTATTACATAACATTTTCACAATATAAATGGGGTCTTTATACATTTAAATATAAAGCTGCCTTTAAAAATTTTGGGATGGGTGGTCCCTCACATGATGATGATGATCATATTTGTGGGAATGTGACATCTAAAAGATTGAAAGTCACCCCTGCTGTAGATGACAAATAAATCAGACATCATGACTGTTCACAGGAAGAGGATCTAATATTCTGGTTAATTACAGTTGTATTCCACGTTTTCATCTCCCCACCCACAAGCCACGCAGCAATGCTTATGATTTTTGCCCCTTTTCAGTTTCCTCCATAAGAAATGTCTTTGTTTACATTCCTTTCAGAGTTACATTGAAGAGGTGGATCCCAGGGGCCGGACCCCTCTGCACCTGGCCGTCTCACTTGGACACTTGGAGTCGGTGAGAGTGCTGCTCAGACATGGCGCGGATGTTTCCAAAGAAAATGAAAAACATTGGACAGGTGAGAATGAAGCTGTACGTTATTGTCATACCAGTCTGCAAACAAAGTAAGCTGCATTGGCTCTCACAATAATGCCATTAGAACTATTACCTCCACCACGTCCTCGGCTTGTCATCAGTGGTTTTTCCAGCCAGTGAAAGTGTTTAGTACCTCTGTTTCAGCTTTCCCGAGATGCAGTGAGCATTATGTATACTCTAATAATCACCTCCTCTCAAAGACACTTGACACTGACTGGTCATTAGTCTTTTTATCATATGTGATTTATAGTGCACTATGTAGTAGTACTAGACTAGTATGTTTACATTTCCATGTCTTTAGATAAGGATAAATCTCTAATATATCTTGTTGTCTGCAGTGCTGCAGGAAGCAGTTAGCACGGGAGATCCTGAGATGGTGCAGCTGGTCCTCCAGCGGCGAGATTATATCAAAGCCTCCACTGCGCTGGGTGGCGTTCCAGAGCTACTGTGCAAGATACGAGAGGTGCGTCTGTCTTTTGACCCTGTTGAATATTCTGGGGAATTTTGAGTTTATATTGTGTAATATACATTACTGTTCAAAAGTATGGGGCGGTGAGATTTGTTAATGTTTCTTATGCTCATACAGGCTGTAATTATTTGATAAAAAATACAGTAGCAATAGTAATACTGTGAAATATATTACAATTTAATTAGTCCATTCTTTAGTGTCACGTGATCCTTCATAAATCATTCTAATATTTTAATCAATGTTGAAAACAGTTGTGCTGCTTTATATTTTTGTGGAAACTGTGATGCATTTTTTCAGGATTCTTTTGAGGAATTGAAAGTTCAAAAGAACTGCATTTGTTAAAAAATGCATCCATGCAATTTCCTAAAAAAATCTTACTGACCTCAAGTTTTTGAATGATAGTGTGTAAATTATTGATTTAGCTACATGGCCATTACAAAACCCATTCTGTGCATAGACATTTTATTCTTTCAGCAATCTGACTTTTTTCATTTGGCACAGGCATTTTCTGTTCTAAGCTCAAATATTTTAACTTCGCTTTTGCTTTCACTATTCACTGTTCACTGTTCACTGTTTTTTATTTCTTGCTACCAAACAACCTCATAAAATTGCCCTTCTGTAGGTGCTATCTGCAACATTTTTATATGGCAGTCAAAATGGCACGACACTTGTGTTAAAGCCCCACCAAAATATTCATCCAAAACATAGACCTCTATATAAACTGACTCAGTAATAAATTGTAAATGTGTTCAGCTTTCTGCCACAAATATTTTGTGAATATTCAAGACTATTTTACATCGTAAAGTGAGCAGGGTATATTAAAATTTAACGTATGGATTTGGCAAGCGTGTATTATGATACTAAGCTGGGCAGAGAGTGCCTGAGCCCTGCCCAGATCTCCAGCACCCCACAATTTTCCCATGTAAATTTGTGGTGAAAATGGACCTGCAGCACGCTCTAATTGAGAGCTATTGGGGCAGTTACTGCCCTGCTCATTTTCACATTAACTTTATGTGGACTAGCTTATCAAAATAATGAAAGTATAAATCCTTTCATTTAAACATGCTCATGTGAATAGTCTTTATATTGTTCTGAGAATACACATGACTTTCTTTTCCTCTTTATAACATATATAACTTTATAACATTCTAAAACAACTCTCGGAGGCAATAAGTACAACATTAAGGCAATTCTGCATTCTATGTGTGTCGTGTCATGTACTTAATGCCAGTCAATCAAAATTAGAGAGCCACCCTCAGGCTGAATAACGCCCATGCCAAAAGTGTTCAGCATGTGTTCAGTGATTAGAATATAAAACTTACAAAATTAGCCAGATCTAGCCCAGAATCTGCCCTACCTAAATTTACAGTCAGGAGCCGCTACTGGTTGAAGCCCTGACACGAGTCATGTGAAAGGGCCTGAAGTGTAATGAACCTCTTTTTTTCCCAGTCTCCAGATTTCTACATGGAGATGAAGTGGGAGTTTACCAGCTGGAGTAAGTGCTTTTTTTCCCCTCACATGAATCCTTATGATTTTTTTAGGATGTAGTATGATCCTCATCTTGTGCTGCTTTTCTCACTCCAGTTCCTCTCGTATCTCGCGTGTGTCCCAGCGACGTGTGCAGAATCTGGAAGAGTGGGGCCTGTCTGAGAGTGGACACCACCCTGCTGGGCTTTGAAAACATGACCTGGATCAGAGGAAGAAGAAGCTATATCTTCAGAGAAGAGAGTTAGTTATTCTGCCTGTCTAGTCTAGTCTGTTTGTAATTTACACATTCATTTGGTGGTGGAGTTCTAGCAAATGTGCTGTGAATTCTTCATTTATATGTTTACTAGTGCACTTTGCATAAGGATGAATGATAGATATGCCTTATGTTTATTTGTGACTGATCAGTGTCATGCAGACTTTACATGCGTGTTCTCACAGACAACTCCACTGAGCTGATGGAAGTTAATCACGAGGACGAGGTGGTGGACACAGAGCGTTTTGATCTTTCCCGCGAGATAGAGGATGTCACTCTGGACTCCATGCAGCCCGCTGAACAGGAAGTTGCCAAGAGGCTGACAACATCCATTGTCAACACCTATCTGGACACAAAGGACATTGCGTTTGAGAGGTATGGACATGTATATAATATTTACTTCTAATAAATATACTACCGTTCAGAAGATTAGGGTCAGTAAGACTTTTTAATGTTTTTGAAAAAAAGTCTCTTATGCTCACCAAGGATGCATTTATTTGAAATACAGTAAAAACAGTAATATTGTGAAATAATATTACATTGTAAAATGTTTTATATTTATGTATAATTTATTCCTGTGATGGCAAAGCTGAATTTTCAGCAGCCATTACTCCAGTCTGCAGTGTCACATGATCCTTCAGAAATCATTCTTATATGATGATCAAGAAACATTTCTTATTATTATCAATGTTGAAAATCGTTGTCCTGCCTAATAATTTTGTGTATCCTTGGTACATGAATAGTATGTTCAGAAGAACAACTTTTATTTGAAAAATATATATTTTTTGTAACATTGTTCAATAGGGCTGTGACGGCGACAGTTGTTTTTTTTTACCACCGCTGTGGTCTAGGTCTGTGCCGGTGAACGTGACATCCACACCACCGCGGTGGTTAAGCTCCAACTGTGTACAAACAATTTTTTTTTTTTATGTGAATGCTGTTTTACGTGAATATTATGACAGGAGTGAAGCACAACGCTTTTATTTACAAAATAAATAATAGGTTCGCAATTAAATGTTACCTCGCAGCCATGGAAACGTAACATTAACGTACGTGTGTACCCCCCCAACCACCACGCCACCACCGGAAGTTGATCCATTACCACCGCGATGGAAAAAAACTGCCACCATCACAGCTCTTTTGTTAAAGGGTTAATTCACCCAAGAATTCACCCAAGAATTAACCCTACAAAGACCTCCGTTTATCTTTGTAACACAAATGAAGATATATTTGTTGAAATCCGATGGCTCAGAAAGGCCTCCATTGGCAGCTATGTAATTTGCACCTTCAAGACCTTCCTGAAGCTTCGGAGCATTATGAATCAGTGTATCGAATCAGTGGTTTGGAGCGCCAAAGTCACATGATTTCAGTGGTTTGACACGCGATCCGAATCATGATTCGAAACACTGATTCATAGTGGTCCGAAGCTTCAGGAAGCAGTGTTTTGAAAACGGCCATTATATATAAGTTTAGTTTTTTTTTTGCGCACAAAAACTATTCTCGTCGCGTCATAAAATTATTTTAGAACCACTGTAGTGAGATGGACTTTGTAACGACGTCTTTAGTACCTTTTATGGGTCTTGAGAGAGGAAATGTCATTACTGCCAATGAGCCATCGGATTTCAACACAAATATCCCCATTTGTGTTCCAAAGATGAACGGCGGTCTTACGGGTGTCGAACAACATGAGGAAAAGTACTTAATGACATCATTTTTTGGTGAACTAACCCTTTAATGTCTTTTCTGTCACTTTTTTGTTCAATTTAATGCATTGTGCTCAGGTCTAAATCCGGTATCTGGGGTTGGAGGTCAGACAGAACAGAAGTAGTAAATGGATTTGAAGCCAAGGTGAGCCATCAACCAGCTGTTTATGAACTAATATATCATTAAGAATCTTTGGAAAGAGAACATTTGAAACTCATTTAGAGTTACAGATAACTCCAAAGTGAAAAGCTAAGCTTCAGAAACATCAGACTCTTTTTTTAGAGCAGTGAGTTTCAGAATAAGGCAGTCTTTGTCCTGTGGGTGATGATGCTGCTTTTGGCAGGTTTTTTCAGTGAACAATGTGAACGTTGTGATTCGCACCAGGACGGAGCACCTCACAGACGAGGAGAAGGCGAGGATAAAAAGTAATTAACCCACTTTAAGATTTACACTATATATATCATACCCCTTTTCCACCAAAATGGTGCTGATGCTCGACCGGGAAGCTGCGAATCTCTCTCAAAACCAACATTTTTGTACGCTTACTTTAGGGATGAACTGTGACTTTATTGATGTTATTGAAGTACATAACCAGCACACAAACAATCTAGCACACCACAGTCTTTGTTTAACAGTATAACATCCAAAGTATTTTGATTCATGGTCTTCATACCATCACAAGCTGCTTTTGATGGAATGGGTTAAAGTTATGACAATCAATTCACACACATTGAATAGATGGACGGAGAAAAATAGGAAGAGTGGCTATGCAGAGTGACCGTGTTTGAACGTGTGAATATCACCGCATCTGTGTTTCCATTGTAAACAGATTTAAGGAACAATCTAGCATGATTGTTTTGAATCAGCTTTGCCAGAATAAGTTGTTGTTTTGAAAACTTTATTTAGTGCAGATGTTACGATGTCCCCTGGCCTTTGATCATTATCAGTCTGAAGCCCATAATTGCTTTTCCGCCAATGAAAGCACATGGAATTGTTCCAGATTGGGCTCCAGCACCCTGTCGGTGGTAAAGAGTCAATAGGCTGTTCCCTGCAGTTCTCTGTTATGTTTACTGATTAAAATCAATTACTGATGCTTTTGATCTCCACAGGTGAAAGGAATGTTCTGGAATCTTTACTCGGCACTGTAGAGCAACAGATCGGGGCTCAAGGGGTAAGACGAGCACACGAAACAGACACTGAATTTTTCTTCTTAACTGTGTGGACACCAAACCAAGTGGCATTTTCTCAGAAATAAGCCATGTTAGAAATGATTTACCAACAGGTCTCAAGGTGATATTTAGTGGGTCTGAATTCAGATTCACACAGGTGTCCTAGCAAAGTAACCAGGTGTAATTCATTACATTATCCATGAACATGTTCCAAATACTTTGTGTATATTTTGAATAGTATATCTATTGATTTGTAATTTGAAACCTAACAAACTCCCTTGTGTGGATTGGTATGCTTAAAGTGTGCTTGTGCCATCTTTCTTTAAAAAATATATCTTGGTTTGATACTTTATCTAATTCAATGACATGCATGCCTGCATGTAGCTTAAAGTCAACCTGGAAAGAAAGTTGCAGTAGTCTATTCTTCACTATAGAGTGGTGCAGGTATGACGTGAAATTTGTATGCCAACTGGCAGTTAGCTGGTTCCCTCGAATAAAACCCAATAGGATTTTCCCATAGGCTTTTGGATTATTGCTAAAGAACAAGCTCTGTGATCAACAAAAATGTATGATACTTACACGTTTTGTCCATCAAGATAATTATCACTGATGAACTCAACTTTTATGAATTTTGAAGTCTAAATGCAGTCGCTAGAAGAAAAAAGCTAAAGGTAGGCTATGAACGAACTACACCACAGTCCCACAAATTCAATGTCACCATCACTTACTCTTCCAATTTTGATCTCAAAACATTTTCCAAGAAAGTTTGAGTTAGAATAGTTTATAAAAGCACAATCATATGCATAATGAGGCTGTAAAAGCGTACTGAATTTACCTGTTCGGCATGATGACGTTTAATCTCCTCGACAGCCTCTTTAGTTCCTTTAAAAATGCTGACTCGCTTCTGTGTTTTGGCCTACGAAGTGATGTCACACCTGCACCACTCTATTGTGCCGTATGAGTGAAAGGATGTGTAAAAAACAAAAACAAAATGTAGGGAGGGACTTGATTTTGTCCATTGGGAATTGATTGGATGGTGGTTTGCTTGCTATAAAGGGCATGCATTCAAGTCTCTTTCCCGCCGGAACACGCCCCCTCAGCAGGACTGAGTGGCAAAAGAGCTGCTGCATGACTGGATTTAATAGGCGAAACTGCAAAAATGCAAGTAAAACGAACAATTATCAGTTTACCCTAAAGTTTGGACTCCATATAGTGTTCCTTACAACTTACCCAACATCCAGTGATTCATGGATATTGACAAGCAGCCAGAAATCATTTTTTTCATGAGCCTGATTTCAATGCCAAATGTCTAAATCCAGGTGATCTCTTATATTACTGTTATATCTTCATATCGTCCAGCCCTAAATCTTGTTTAGTTTTTGTCAGTGCTTATTCAAAACCTTTCCAATCATGCAGAATATAAGATGGTAAATATTTGACTAATGAGTTGTCAATACAATTATAGGGTATGATTTTACCCCAAAATTCTACAAATTGACACAAAATGATAACTGCAAATCCACGTTTCACTACCTGGAGTCCAGTTGTTTCTGTGAATTGCAGTGATCCAATTGCTTCTCTTTTCTGCTGCTTTCGGCAGTCAGTATAAATATACCTCAGATTTCCTGTCAAATCTATTTGTACAGTCAATCTCAAAGCTCTTTACCTGTTTTGTTGTTTTGTGTTTTTCGCGGCATTCACGCAAAAAACCAATGCTGCCGCTCAGTTTTTTTGCCACTACGGCAGACGGTGATGCAACTTGCATACTCTCTATTGCTGAGATAATAAAAAGAATTGACAGGTTTTCCTGCCCTCAGGACATTAAAAATGTCATTGGATAAGAGGTAGTGCTGCGAGAAGCAGTTATTTTGATTAAAGATAATGGGGGACACATGATGTGCGTTTGAAATCATTTACAATAAATACTGCAATATTCCATCAAGAAATAAGAATTGTCCGTTTTAATTTCATGGTGACTTTAGGTGTCCCAGTGCTTTTGGGGACCACTGTATTTTAGGATTCAGATTTTAGGATCTGATTCTGATTAGGATTCTGTATTGATTGTTTCTTTGTTTGATTACAGGACATGACTATGGAGTTTGCCACTGCCACAAACCCCACAGCTATTACTCCAGAGGAGTACTTTAACCCCAACTTCGACCTGCAGGGTAGAGATATTGGTCGACCCATTGAGCTCACCATCAGAACACAGAAGTAATTATTTTCTTACTGACGTGTGTGTGTGTGTGCGTGCGTGTGTGTGTGAGAGAATTGAAGAAATGGTTGAGTTTTTATGACCCCCCTTCTCAGGTTTAAAGGCACCCTGTGGATGAGCGAGGAGCATCCTCTGTCTCTAGTGGAGCAGGTCACTCCCATCATTGACCTGATGGCTCGCACCAGCACTCACTTTGCCCGACTCAGGGACTTCATCAACCTCAGGTTTCCCCCTGGCTTTCCTGTGAAGATCGGTGAGTGAAAGAATGGAAAAGAGGATCAAACAGCCCTACTCTTCAGTTCTGAAATTAAACCCTGTCCAGCATAAAATTTGTAATGTTATACATCATCTTAAATATTAACTTATCTAACCTAACAAAATTGCAAGTACACTTTTATGAAATTCAACTAAATGTTTCCAAATTATGTATTGAAAATAGTTGAAAAAGTAATCTAACTTTCCTGTTTTTCAAGACTTCTTTAATGTCTCAAGCCTGGACTTAGGTGTTGTCTTTAAAGAAAACTTTGTTAAACATTTTTGCTTACATTTTTGGTAGACAGACGGAGAATATTTCTTGTGTGAATGGCTTTAATATAACTATATCATGGGTTCTATTTCTGTTGTGTTCCGACAGAAATCCCATTGTTCCATGTGTTGAATGCCCGCATCACATTTGGAAGCGTCAACAAGTGCAGTACAGACGAGCCTCTGGACACCAACCAATCAGCTTCTACACCCACACCTACAGAAGAGAAGTGTGACAACCAGGCTTCAGGTTTGGAAATAGGTGAATTTATTCCTCGTCTGTTTAAATAACTTTTAAAAAGATAATCGTCAGGAAATTAAAGGTCCCGTTTTTCATGTGTTTTTGAAGCTTTGATTGTGTTTACAGTGTGCAATATAACATGTGTTCATGTTTCGCGTGAAAAAAAAACAGTATTTTTCACACAATTTACTTATCTGTATACCGCTGTTTTCTCTGTCCTAAAAACGGGCTGATGATTTCCTTGTTAGAAGTCCCTCCTTCAGAAATATGTAACGAGTTCTGATTGTGCCAGCGGTTCCCGTGTTGTGATTCGACAGCAGCTTAGCGCACGTTGCCCGGAAAGGTCACATCTCTTAACATAACGGGAGATGCATACGCTCAATGTTATTATAGACCTGGCGACAAACACACTCTACAAACGCAACACTTCCTCTTCTCCACGTGGGAGAGCAACAAGACCACGCCCCCCTTTTTGCATATTCTTGTGGGCGTAGGTTAGTCAACAAACTGTTCTATCGACGTCATTAAAGCAGGAAGTGCAGCGATGTAGTCCAAACTGGCCGTTCACTGTAGGCTTTGAAAGGGAACTTCTGTTAAATAAAATATCTTGCTTGGCATTGAACTTTGAGCTTTATAATTTTACAGGTAATATTTATGCTCTAACAGCAACATTACACACTAACTAAAGTTTGAAAAATGGGATCACGAAGAACAGGACCTTTTAAAATAGTCATCATTTACTCACTCTCAAGTTGTTCCAAATCTGTATGAATTTATTTTTTCTGCTGAACACAAAAGAAGATATTTTAAGGAATGTGCATATTTTAACCAAACGGGCCCCATTGACTTCCATAGTATAGAAAGAAAATACTATGGAAGCCAGTGGGGCCCCATTAAATGTTTGGTTATTGACATTCCTCAAAATATATTTTGTGTTCAGCAGAAAAAAGAAATTCATACAGATTTGGAACAACTTGAGGGTGAGTAAATGATGACAGAATTTTAATTTTTGGGTGAACTTTACTGTACCAATCACAAAATTCATATTGAGAATGCTTTATTTGGATTGATCCAGCAGGGAAATGTTCTAGCATGTTGTATTTTCCACTAAATGTTGTTTACTTGCTCCTGCAGGACCTGCTCAATTCGAGGTGTGTCCATCTGTGTTCATGGCACCTGCACACTATCACCACAGAGGAGGCTACCGCCACTCCAACACACGCCATTACAACCCAGTGCATCATGATGAAGAGCTGCTTCAGTATGCCATTCACCAGAGCCTGCTTGAGTCCAGTGCCCTTAATTCACAGGTCAGAAAGCTTCATGTGACTGTATTTTGTGCAATTCTTGATGTCTGTCTCTAATATGCTGTCTGGTGGGTCTTTTTTGTAGGACACTTTGAGTGATTCCGATGGACAGGCAACACAATCCATGATGAACCGGTTGAGTGATGGGTAACAGTTTTTTTTCTGTTTCAAAGAAATGCTGTTCTTTTTTTCCATTCAAACATGTGTCACAGTTTCCACAAAAATATTAAGAAGCTTTTTTCAACATCAATAATATTAAGAATTGTTTCTTGTACCAAATGAGCATATTAGAATGATTTCTGAAGGCTCATGTGACACTGAAGACTGGAGTAATGATTCAGCTTTGCCATCACAGAAATAAATTACATTTTATAATATATTAAAGTAGAAAACAATAGTAACAATATTTCACAATATAGCTGTTTTACTTTATATTTAATCAAATAAATGCAGCCTTGCTGAGCTTAAGAGACTTATTTCAAAAACCCAAACTTTAGAGCAGTAGTCTAGTTCCGGATTACTATACAGTTTGAAAAAGTATGGAATTTGATTTGAGTAATTTCCAGGTCCTGAAAAGTATGGAAAAATATTTGCATTTCCATATTATTGCCCCCATTTAGCTTCTATAATAGAAAATTAAGAATTTAATGGGAAATAAAATAATACATTAATTGTTTTTCATGGCAGCTGTTTAGTGGTTCTTTAGTGATTGTCAAACACAAGTTTAAGGATGAATTCAAGGTGCACTTTTTCTTAATGCAAAAATGCTTCTCACAATATTCTTAGCACTGTATTACAGAACCTCTCAAAGAACCTTTGCAAAAATAAAAAATATACAGACTTTTGTGTGCACATGAGAAACCATTAAACCTAGCATATAGGACAATGCACACAGAGCCACCTGTTGTGCCGTCAGCCCATTTCGCAGTATGGTTTCTTGGCTGCCACAGAGAGTATGTGTTAAAGTAGATCTAAGTCCTTCAAATAGGATGTATTGCCCTAACGAAAGCCACATTTTGAACACTTTTTTTCACAGTACCTGTCTTTTTATAGACCCTTGAACGTGGCAGAGAGAACCATGCACACAGCCGTATTGTGCCATCGGCCCATTTCGTGTCATGGGAGATTAGGCCTTGATATGAGAGGTATAACCTAAGGAAAGCCAAGTTTTGAGCAAATAGATCTCTATTAATTCACGTGCATCCATGCTCTTGTTTTCTTCATAGTAAAATGGCAGTGACACAGAAAAGAAACAGGTTATAGTATATATAAAACTAGAAATTGTAATGCGTAAGCACGCAAACATTTTCAGTGCTCATGTGAATTGTTTCTCAAAGGCACGAAAAGTTTCTTGTGTGCATGCAAAAGTCTGATTGATATATATATATATATATATATATATATATATATATATACACACACATTTAATTTTATAGATTTTTAATATATATACACAGTGGGGCAAAAAAGTATTTAGTCAGCCACCAATTGTGCAAGTTCTCCCACTTAAAAAGATGAGAGAGGACTGTCATTTTCAGCATAGGTACACTTTAACTATGAGAGATAGAATGAGAAAAAAATCCAGAAAATCACATTATCTGATTTTTAAAGAATTTATTTGCAAATGATGGTGGAAAATAAGTATTCTGTCAACTACAAAAAAGCAAGCTTTCTGGCTCTCACAGACCTGTAACTTATTCTTTAAGAGCCTCCTCTGTCCTCCACTCGTTACCTGTATTAATGGCACCTGTTTGAACTCATTATCAGTATAAAAGACACCTGTCCACAACCTCAAACAGTCAGACTCCAAACTCCACTATGGCCAAGACCAAAGAGCTGTCAAAGGACACCAGAAACAAAATATAGTAGTCATCTATTTACAGATGTACCAAATATATATATATATATATATATATATATATATATATATATATATATATATATATATATATATATATATATATATATATATATATATATATATATATATATATATATATATATATATATATATATATATATATATATATATATATATATATATATATAAAGGTTACTTTGGAAATGTAGTAGGTTACTGATTAATAGTTGCCCTATTTAAAATGTAATTTCAATGTCAATAACTAAATTAAAGTAATGTAATTGATTACATATGATTACTTTTTTTAATATCCAGCACTGGAACGCATTTTTATCACTCGTCATATGGTGGCAACTCTCAGACAGGTTGTAGCCTAAAGCTTTCAGCGGCAATGTGGGTTGATGTAATTGGCAGACGTGGTGCTGCAAATTCAAACAAGAACCAATCAAAAGCATCAGAATAGCATCACTTTACTAAACAGCCTTTAAATGGCAGGAGGCATCAAAAACATGGAAAAGCAACAAATGAATATTGTTCAATGTATCCAAGCTTTTTACAGAAAATATTCTGAACTTTGTAATCATTTTACATTCTCATAACTGTAATTTAATTACACTTTTTTTTTTCTCAGTACCTGTAACCCCCAACACTGCCAAATATAAAGTTATAAATTATGGTGTATGAACAATTAATGTTAAATATGGTCTGAAAATCTACAGAGAGGTTTGGAAATTTGAGTCTAGATAAGTATGGAAATTTGAAATGGAAAATGGAAAAGTATGGGTAGGGTGATTTTTCTAAGTGCTCTGTCCATTCCTGTGTACATTTTCTTAATTTGTCTCATTATGTTCTGTTACATAACCATAGGTCTGAATCTGAGGGAGTTTTAGTGGACCTCAGTGACACCACACCCTCAAGCTCCGGCTCCACCTCCAGCCCAGACACTGACCTGCGATTGGCTATGGAGCTTTCGGCCCGGGCACAGGAGGAGGAAGAAAGGAGAAAGAAAGAAGAAGAGGAGCAATTAGAGAGGATTTTACAACTCTCCTTAACGGAAAAGTGACCGAGTAAGATGAGGGAAGGAAAGATAAAGGGAGTTCCTGTTATTGCCATAACCATTAAAACCTTGTTATTTATACCTTTCTTCAGATTCATGCAGCTCTCGTTGCCACTGACATATGACTACACTTAGTTACATTTTCACTTTGGAGCCAACATCTGAAAGGTTCTGCTTCCTTATCCAAAAAAATAAGCATTTGTTTTTTCATGATTTTTACTGATTTTCACTTTCTTTCCCTCCTGTAAAGATGTTATCATGCTTGTATTTTATAAGAAATCCAGTGCTGCTTTTTTAAGATTATGTGGTAGAAAGGTTGTGATGTCCTTGACAGTCTAAACATGAACCTGTGTGAGTCTGTACATCTTGCCAGTAATGATTAGATACAGTTTTTGGTTTGTGTTGATAGAAAGGAAGGCTTTTTGCATTAACATTAGCTTTAGGTTTTATTAATACTATATCTCAGGGTTAAACTGATCACCAGTTATCGGTTCCTTTAAAACCATTTTGTACACAGCCAAGGAAAGTGAAAGAAATGAATGTTTCACACAAAGCAGTAGGACAGTACCATCCTTAACCCGTGCGCTTTTGTCATTACACAACTTCTGACTGAAGCATCTGTACTCTAAAGGCAATAAATCCACACCACTGTGCCTCGCTGGAGTGAGAGGCACTCATACAGACCGGAATATTCCTGAAAGGGGCTGTCTAATGTAAGCCAATACGCCTCGAGCTTTTAGTCTGCCTAATTTGTAAAATGATACAATAAAACCACTTGGATTGCATGAGTATGTTGTATGAAAGCATGAATGTGGCAGTACTGGGTCACTTTTCCTGGCACCAACCAAACCTCATGCTACACTAAAGGACTTGGGGGAATGTGTGACGAGAATACCAGCTGTTTTTTTTGTTTCGGAATGCGACGTTAAAATGGTTGCCTGTGGGAGTGTGTGCAGTCCAACAGTATTGTTTGCTGACAGAGGTTCTGATAAATGTGATAAATGATAAATTTGGAATAACCTGCCCTGCTCGGTTTGGGAATCGTTAGGGAATCTCATGCTGTTCCTTCCTCTTGTAGCTGACATTGCTATTTATTTTGTTAATTTTTTTTGTTCTCCTTGAATGTTCTTTTGTTGACTTCTTCCTGTGAGTGTTTTTAAAGCCTTGTGAGGCTCGAAGACATCTGAGTATTGACTTTTGACTTACAGCTTGCAGTATCTCTCTCACTACTTTTTGTATGAACCAGTGTGTGCTTGAACTGATTTTTGTCAATTCATTTTTTTCTATTGCTTTATTCCTCCTGTAGCAAACAAGGATCTGAGGCCACAATCTTGCATTTATAATAGGGATGTTGTACAAAACATTGATTTTAGTTTCCTCTTTTTATTCTTATGCTGCATTGAAATAACAGACTAGAATAAATCACATGTTCTGGCTACGATTATCCACACATTATCCATGGACACAATTTTTTTTTTTTTTTGACCTAATTTAACTTTTAGTATTTGGGTATAAGTCTTAACTAACTAAATTGCCAAAATGTTTAATGGTCTTTGCTGGATCAGGGTTAGTGTTGGTTTGATTCTTGGTTAATTGTCAATGCTACAAAATGCAAGTTTAACGTATCCTATTTCAGCATGTTGAAGAAATCCTGAAGGCATTTGTAAACTGTGATGTATGTTTGACACACACACAAAAAAAGATGTTTTTACTTTAATAAAAGCACTTTATTGACTTTATGGCGCTTCATTAACTATATAACAGCTGCATGGACATGGCAAATCAAATAATAAAGGCATAAAAGCAATTAAGTTGATCAGATCAATTTCATCATAAAAACCAAGTTATAAAAATGTATTTTTACTGTATATAAAAATGTATACACTCACCTAAAGGATTATTAGGAATACCATACTAATACTGTGTTTGACCCCCTTTCACCTTGAGAACTGCCTTAATTCTACATGGCATTGATTCAACAAGGTGATGAAAGCATTCTTTAGAAATGTTGGCCCATATTGATAGGATAGTATCTTGCAGTTGATGGAGATTTGTGGGATGCACATCCAGGGCACGAAGCTCGTGGTTCCACCACATCCCAAAAATGCTCTATTGGGTTGAGATCTGGTGACTGTGGGGGCCATTTTAGTACAGTGAACTCATTGTCATGTTCAAGAAACCAATTTGAAATGATTCAAGCTTTGTGACATGGTGCATTATCCTGCTGGAAGTAGCTATCAGAGGATGGGTACATGCTGGTCATAAAGGGATGGAGATGGTCAGAAACAATGCTCAGGTAGGCCGTGGCATTTAAACGATGCCCAATTGGCACTAAAGGGCCTAAAGTGTGCCAAGAAAACATCCCCCACACCATTACACCACCACCACCAGCCTGCACAGTGGTAACAAGGCATGATGGATCCATGTTCTCATTCTGTTTACGCCAAATTCTGACTACCATCTGAATGTCTCAACAGAAATCGAGACTCATCAGACCAGGCAACATTTTTGCAGTCTTCAACTGTCCAATTTTGTGCAAATTGTAGCCTCTTTTTCCTATTTGTGGAGATGAGTGGTACCCGGTGGGGTCTTCTGCTGTTGTAGCCCATCCGACTCAAGGTTGTGCGTGTTGTGGCTTCACAAATGCTTTGCTGCATACCTCCGTTGTAACGAGTGGTTATTTCAGTCAAAGATGCTCTTCTGTCAGCTTGAATCATTCGGCCCATTCTCCTCTGACCTCTAGCATCAACAAGGCATTTTCACCCGCAGGACTGCCGCATACTGGATGTTTTTCCCTTTTCACACCATTCTTTGTAAACCCTAGAAATGGTTGTGCGTGAAAATCCCAGTAACTGAGCAGATTGTGAAATACTCAGACCGTCCCATCTGGCACCAACAACCATGCCACGCTCAAAATTGCTTAAATCACCTTTCTTTCCCATTCTGACATTCAGTTTGGAGTTCAGGAGATTGTCTTGACCAGGACCACACCCCTAAATGCATTGAAGCAACTGCCATGTGATTGGTTGATTAGATAATTGCATTAATGAGAAATTGAACAGGTGTTCCTAATAATCCTTTAGGTGAGTGTATTAGTCTGAAATGTCGAACGTATGGTGTTGATATATTCATGAAATGGCTCTTTTTGCATACTTTATTATTAGTTATGTATATGTTTGTCATAATTCATGCTGCCCTGTTTTTTAATACGATCTCGACTCTATCCTTTTATTTAACTTTTATTTCAGGAAAATCTATCCATCTCCTGTGCCTCATGAATTGTATTAAACAAACCAACAGATGGCACTGTTCTGATGTGTACCAATCTGTCCTTTTATCCTTTCTTTTTTTAAATATGTTTTGAATGCTTTTTATAATATATATTTTTTAAAGGTGTATTCATCACGAGTATTCTTAAAGGAAAATGTGTTAATGGCTTTTCTGGTTCTGTTTTCCTTCCCACAGTCAACCAATTGGATTGTGTCACAGTTACAGTAACATTATTCTAAAAAGAGTGCATTTGAGATCTCGGGTAGCCATTCTCCTTGTAGCACAATGAGGTTTTAGGTTTGATAGTTTATTAGCCTCATGCATGAGGATACATCACTAAGGTTTTGTGAGAAAAGTGTGTGACAGTGGTTGGTTATTCATCCAAAAGCCCAGTTTGCCATTGAGAAATCTTGTGTAATGTGACATTTTGTGAATATAGGTCCCTGATTTAGATGTGAACGGTTGTCTTGGCACCTGATTTGCACTCGCATCTCAACAGAGCTTCGAGTGCCATGTGTTGGCAGAGGAAAGCTGTATGTCAGCAGTGGTTTGAGGCAGTGTGCAGTCAATCTCAGCCGTCTCTGGGAATGAAATCATGATTTCTGTGAGATCACGTGGAAAAGTGATGGAAATTAACAGTTTTGAAGAAGCTGACTTTAAGGAATTTTAGTGTCAAATGCATCAAACTTTACATTAAGGCTGATTGCTGATAGATTATATGGTTTTACATGGTATAAACTGAAAGGCTTTATTTTCTTAAAGGGATAGATCACCCAAAAATGAAAATTATTCCGTGATTTACTCACCCTCTTCTGCTGAACACAAAATAAGATATTTTGAAGAATGTTGGTAACCAAACAGCTTATGGGTTCGAATTTCCGTCCATACAATGGAAGGCAATGGGGCCCCTGGGCCTGTTTGATTACTCATATTCTTCAAAATGTCCTTTGTGTTCAGCAGCAGAAATAAATTCATATAGGTTTGGAACAACTTGATGGTAAGTAAATGATGACATAATTTAAGTTTTTGGGTGAACAAACCCTTTAAATATGGAAATTGGAATTTATTTAGTACAAAGTGAATGTAAACCAGCAGCTTAGTTGGCCTTCGTGTCATTTTATATAAATATAGGCTAACTGTCCTCTAGTTTAGGTGCAAGTTGATCAATGTGTTTACTTCCCAAGCCTATTGTAACAATTTCAGTCTATCTGCCAAATTATTTTTTTATGTAGCAAGTAAAAATTCCTATCAGTCGTATATAGATCCACCGTGTGTTACCTGAAGCAAATGAAGAATACTGAATGCTACAGCCTGTATATTCATTTTTTGGCTTTAAAAGCCTTTAATTATTTTTTACAGGAAATTGTGTTCTTCACTCATTTGGGTTGTTTGACTTAATCAGCTCAAGTGTCTTGTGCTATGCTGCAATTACCCGAAGCAACTTTCTTTGTGAGTTCAGCTCAGCAGGTGTTTGGCTTATGGGTCTACTAAAAATATATGAAAAAACATTATACAACTATATATAAAAGTATCAATCTGTCCTCTATTTAACCTATGTGAGGAAGAAATAACCTGCTCAGGAGATGCTGATCATGTTGCATAAGATTGGTTTAGGAGGATGAGTTCTCTCTTCCCTAATGAGAAGAAGAAATTCACACAGGGGCTGGTGGGATTGAGAAGACAACACTTAAACTGACAAGAGAGAGAGAGAAATACTGATGTTTAGAGCAAATGTGACGTAAATTTTCTAATTATTTGGTATATGTATTTTCTAATATACCATGGTATTACGATCTTATACCAAATACAGCCATAGAACTTTTAAATGGTAATTAACTTTACAAAAGGGCAGTATAATAAAAACAAATTAAAATGTTGATTTGGCATTGTTGCCTTCAGTTCTTTATTTTGAACACATTCATACAGATTTGACATTTAGTCAGTAGACCTATTCAAGATGTCTGAGAGATGTCAAAACCTGCCAAATAAACATCTTACAATAAATAACGTCACACAAAAATAAATAAATAGGTATAAATTCAGACAGTAAACAATATAGCAGCTTACAAACTATGCAAATTCTGAAGAAAAAACAAACATATGCTGTAGTATGCATGTGGTTGAAATAGTGTTCAATTTGAACAACTTTAGAGTTTTGTCTTAATACGATCCTCGTGGAGTTTTAGCTTTGATTCCACTGACGAGACTCTAAGGGATTCATTAATATTAATTTGCTCATACTGACGTTGGTTTGTAACCTTACAATAGCGAAGTGTTGGATCCCGACTATTAAGTAGCTCGTGCTGACGTTGCGCGGTTCTTGTCCAATGGCGAAGCATTAACATATTAATATTCAGAAGCAAGCCTTCGCCATAGTAGTGTTCAGTTCCCGGCGTCTTTCTTTCATCCATAGGGATTGTCACCTGCGTCGAAGAGGTTTGTAAACACAAACTGCCATTCCAATCATTATCACCAGCAGTGTGGACAGAACGCTTAAAAGAAGAACTGCAGAAGGAGATAAAATAAACAAAAAAATCCAATAAATCTGCTGATAACTAACGTTAGTTCAACACATTACCGTGAAATCCACATAATTTAACTGACAGTCCAATTTAGCATTGTACAAACGTCAGCCTTTATAAAACTGAAGTCGTTATAATGACACTGTCGGGTTCACTCATTGTGGATATGACAGGCCTGACACAGGTTCAGTCGCGTGTGTATTCATTTCTTACCCAAATTTTGCCTCAGCAGGACTTCATAAGGTCTGTCATTTACTTTAGACTCTCCCAGTTGAGCATTTCCAGATGGGAAAAACGTTATGCAGCAAGCGATGAGAGAGATCAGTCGTGCTGACATTGTCGCGAAACAGTAAGCAGAAGGATGCAACCCAGCTCAACGCTGCTGCTGTAAGGTCCTAACGCCGTCGGGTTAAAACGTCAACGTTTGGTTTCAAGGTTTCAATTGCGATTATGCATCAGAGAACTTGTCCATAATGTTATTGAGGCAGACTTTTTACACATTTTTACTATAAATCCAAAGATGATAGGATTTTTTTTTTTTTTTTGCACACAATGCAGGTCACTGCTATTCTTGATTCTGTTTGGTCAATATTTTTATTACAGTATTTATAATTACAAGATATTTGACCTTTCCCTGGTGCTACAATGTCTGTCATATTACTCAGGTGATTTTTTATATTCATATTATTTTCAGCAGATTTTCATAGAAAAAATATATTGCTGCTGTTATCTTGTGACCCAAACCCCTGGTTTCACAGACAAGGCTTAAGCCTAGTCCTATAATGCATGTTTGAGCTGTATTAACTGAAAGCAACTTGCACTGACATAATCTAAAAATATGACAGTGCCATTGTTTTGTCTTAAGATGCACACCAGTAAGGTTTTTTTTTAAGGCATTTTTATAAAAGCTACTTAAATGCTCTAATTAAACTAAAGCCTAATCCTGGCTTAATCTAAACCCTTTCTGTGAAACCAGGCCAAAATGTTGTCAATGGATTTAAGCCTTTATTTTTAGTTTTTTGTTTGTTGATAGATTCATAGTTTTCTATGCTGTATTTTTGTAATTGTTTTTTTAATATATACTAATAATAAGTTAGCTTTTGCATTAATCTACAAGTTAAATAATAATTTAAACTAAAATCCATATTTCATGTTATGTGTCCCATTCATTATCACAAAAATTAACTCCCTTAACCCTGAACTGCTTTTTTTTTTGTAAGTGTGCAAAGATTGTTTTGCATGAGGCATTGTATAAATGGTTATTTTTTTATATACAATATAAATAGTTAATTTTTAAAAGTGTGTGGGGCACAACCTAATGCGGGGCTATTTGTATATATGTTTTGGGTACTTCCACATGTGCCCACATGACAAAATGTAAGAGTATTTACTTGTTGCCATATCAACAACACTAAAGAAAGAATTGTGCCAAAATTAAAAAATCTTTGGAAGATATCATTGAAAATGTATTTAACCATAGCAAAAGTACATTTCTCACTGAAGTTAGTTTTTCATCTCAGTTTTTAGTTTTAATATAAAATAAGACAAATAAGACAAATTTTAATCTCCAATCTGTTATTTAGCTGTTTAGATAGTTCTTTAATGTTTATCTAACCAGCAGAAGACACTATATAGTCTTGGTCTATATCCTAGTTGCGCAGATGGGGTGCGTTGTAACACTGCGTTACAATGAGCCCTTATTAGAACTATGTTAATTCTATGATGTTAGTGATATAATTCACATTAACAACTTTTATGAATTCTATTGAGAACCCATGATAAAGATGTGAATAAAGACTGAGAGTCAATGTATTTTTTTAACTATGCAGTATAGCTGTGCTTTGCGGTGTGTTTGTTGTCAAACTCAAAATGTAGTTTATTTTTAATTATTAAATAATGCCAATTGTATTTCTTTGACAAAATATTTTAGTTTGTCTTGTATATTTTTGTGATTAGATCAGATGAAATTTTAAGCTAATTTTAAGTCATGCTCACATTACAATGTACCCCACCTATGGGGCATGTTGTCACATTTGACTTCCATTTTTGGGGAGTAAATAAAGAAAAAAATATACACTGTATACACTGTATTAATGAAACAAAACCATATAATTGTACTAGACATGTGTGAAATTAATGTGAATTTTTTTTTTTTTTAAATACTCTGAGCCATAAGTAGGTTGTTACAAACAGAGGTGACACGGATAACAGAGGCAGGTGAAAGCAGAGTTTATTTACTGAACCAGGAAGTGAGCAGAAGGTGAGAGTCAGAATGGGTGTTCAGGTGAATGCTGGATATGGAGGTGATACGATACGTCTTCTTGACTGTAGAACAACGGGACACTGGATCGAAGGAGACAAGGACCAGGAGACAGGACGAGGCGAGGAGATGTTGAAGGGCCAATGAACCTGGGACTCAACTTCTTACACTGCAGACGCAGTCTGATGTCCCGGTGGACAGCCAGACCTTCTGCCCCACCTGGAGCGTCGGTGCGTTGGACCGGTGAAGGTTGGCTGTCAACCTGCGTCTGCAGAGGGCCCGTTGGAGTTGATGGTGGGCTGAGTCCCAGACCCTCTCACTCTCCCAGAACCAGTAATCCACCGCAGGGGGCGTCGGAGGGTTACTCAGACCAGGGGAAGAGGAGGCTGGTGGCCGAGTACGCACTGGAACGGGGTCAGGCCGGTAGTGGGTTGTCAAAGGGAGTTCTGTGCGTACTCGGCCCATCCAAGGAACTGGTTCCAGGAGTCCTGGTGGCCGTGACAGAAGGTACGGAGGAAACGGCCAATCTCCTGGATCCTTTTTTCCATCTGCCCGTTCGTCTGGGGATGGTATCTGGACATGAGGCTTACGGTCACACCTAGGAGTGAGAAGAAGGCTTTCCATACCTTGGAGATGAATTGAGGACCTCTGTCGGACACAATGTCTTCGGGGATGCCATAATACATGGCTTCCGCGGTCTCCAGGGCTGTGGGTAATCCTCGTAGTGGGAGTAGTCGGCAGGACTTCGAGAAGCGATCCACCACTACGAGGATACAGGTACAGTTCTCTGAATTGGGTAGGTCAGTAATGAAGTCTACCCCTAGGTGTGACGGGCGGTTGGGAACGGGCAGAGGCAGGAGTTTCCCGGCTGGCAGGTGTCGAGGGCTTTTAGCCATGGCGCATTCCCGGCATCCCCGCACGTACCTTCTGACATCAGCTGGCATGTGTGGCCACCAGAAGCGCTGACGTAGCAGCGAGAGGGTTTCATTGACTCCAGGGTGACCAGTGCCCAGTGCCCAGTGATGTGTGCGAGGAGTGAATGAGAGGGATGCGTTGTGCTCATGAAATGTATTGCAAGCCCGGAGGACAGCCCGGCGGCACGGTGGTGGAAGCATTGGTAGAGGGCAAGGTCTCTTCTGACCATGTGATGGGACTGAGGAAGAGCTTTGTGTGGAGAATGGGTTCCTCTTCTTCCTCGGCTCGTTCCTCGGGGCCGTGGATGCGGGAAAGGGCATCCGCTTTAATGTTCTTGGCCCCGGGGCCGGTAGGAAATGTGAAAGTCGAACCTCGTGAAGAAGAGTGCTCAGCGAGCCTGTCGGGGGTTGAGTCGTCTTGCCTCACGGAGATACCCCAGGTTCTTATGGTCAGTGAGGACCAGGAACGGATGTTTGGCGCCCTCTAACCAATGCCTCCACTCCTCCAGTGCAAGCTTGATGGCGAGGAGCTCTCGGTTGCCGATGTCGTAGTTGCTCTCCGCTGGGCTGAGCTTGCGGGAGAAGAAGGCACATGGATGGAGACGGCTGGGGTTCCCCTGCTGCTGAGATAGGACCCCACCCACCCCGGTGGTGGAGGCGTCCACTTCCACGACGAACGGGATCTCGGAATTGGGATGGACCAAGAGGGGAGCTGTCGTGAAGGCATCCTTCAGGGTCTGGAAGGCTTGGGTGGCGGATGGGGTCCAGGACAGAGACTTGGGCTTGTTGCGGAGAAGGCCGGTGAGGGGACTGGCGATGGAGCTGTAATTCTGGATGAAGCGTCGGTAGAAATTGGAGAAACCTAGGAATCGTTGCAGTTCTTCCACCATTGATGGGGTTGGCCAGGACCGGATGGCTTCCACCTTCCTCTCGTCCATCCAGATGCCACTGTGATCGATGATGTAACCGAGGAACTGCACTGAGGGCTGATGGAAGGAGCATTTCTCGGCCTTGAGGTATAGCTGATACTTCCTCAGGCGTTGTAGGACCTCCGCAACGTGACGGCGATGGTCGGCCATGCTCCGGGAGTAGATCAAGATGTCTTCAATGTAGACCAGCACATACCTGTGGAGACACTCCCAGAGCACCTCATGTATGAAGTCCTGGAATACGGAGGGGGCGTTGAAGAGTCCATATGGCATCACGAGGTACTCGTAGTGACCTGTGGGCGTGACAAAGGCGGTCTTCCACTCGTCCCCCTCACGTATCCGGATGAGGTTATACGCGCTGCGGAGGTCCAACTTCGTGAACACAGTGGCACCACAGAGATGTTCCAGGGCAGCTGGGACGAGAGGAAGGGGATAACGGAATTTAACCGTGATATTGTTCAGGAAGCAGTAGTCAATACAAGGCCGCAAGCCTCTGTCCTTCATTGCCACGAAGAAAAAGCTCGAAGCAGCAGGGGAGGTGGATGGACGGATGTAGCCTTGCTCCAGCGCATCCTTGATGTAATCCTCCATGGCCTTCTCCTCCGGAAGGGATAGAGAGTTGGATGAAGCGTTCTAGCCCGATGGTATCCTCGTATGCAGCGAGATGCAGCCGCACCCGAGGATCCAGACCCTGTCGGTAGGTCGAAATCAAGGACTGCTCGTTCCATCCACTAGCAGCAGCGAGGGTTCGAAACTGTAGAGCATACTTATTAACAGTGGAGGTACCTTGTTTCAGATGATATAACTGTTCTCCGATTGACGAATCCCATGATGGTTTTCCAAAGACCTCCTTGAAGTGAGACATGAACCCCGACAGGGTCTGGATCACTGGATTGTCTGTGGACAACATGGACTCCGCCCAACGGAGCGCTTGACCGGAAAGTTGAGAGGTAATGAACGCTACCTTAGCGCGATCGTTGGGGTACAGGCTGCATCTCCAGGACCAGCGAACATTGTAGGAATCCGTTGCAATCCTCCGCCGAACCAGAGAAGGGCGCCGGTCTGGCCATGGGACTGGTGTACTCAGGGGGGCGAAGAAGCCGTGGTGTGGATCCCGGAAGTGCTCGCTGGTGAAGGTGCAGGTGCGCTGGTGGGGAGAGCTCGCCGAACGGCGTCGACGAGCTCTTAGAAGGGATCCGGGGTGCTCATCCTGGTGCGCGGTGTTGGTCCGGTATTCTGTTACAAACAGAGGTGACACGGATAACAGAGGCAGGTGAAAGCAGAGTTAATTTACTGAACCAGGAAGTGAGCAGAAGGTGAGAGTCAGAATGGGTGTTCAGGTGAATGCTGGATATGGAGGTGATACGATACGTCTTCTTGACTGTAGAACAACGGGACACTGGATCGAAGGAGACAAGGACCAGGAGACAGGACGAGACGAGGAGACACTCAGGAGACTAAGGAGATCAGGTAAGTAGGTAGGTGAGTCCGAGGAAGCAAGCATGAGTAGTAGCATGTGCAAACGATACCGGACAGTGACTGAGTGTGAGCATGGGGCTTAAGTGTAGGTGGTGACTGCTGTGATGATGACGTGCAGGTGTGTGTGCTCAGTACTCAGGTGATCGAGAACGTTGTGAGAGGGTGGAGCCTGGTGTGCTTGTAACATAGGTTTACACAGACAGTCAAAAAGTGTTAGGTTGTGCCCCGCTCTCCCCTACTCAAATAAATTCTAAATGACAGACCCATAGTAAAATGCTCAAAGCTTTAGATCAGGGATTCCTCAATTTTTTTGTCAGCTGAAACCTTTTGACCTAAAATATTTATTTGAAGATACCCCTTTTGAAATTTAAGTGAATATTTCAGTAATTTAGTAGCATATTTGCATTTTCACTGTTCTCTGATGTCGGTTAATGATCAAATGACATGCTGGCTGCACATCCATGATGCGAATCTCCTATTCCACCACATCCCAAAGGTTTAGATTTAGAGTATAGTTAACTGATTGTCATATTCAAGAAACCATGATTTGGGCTTTGTAACATGGCGTGTTATTCTGTTGGAAGCAGCCATCTGAAGATGGGTACACTGTGGTCATGAAGAAATGGACATGGTCAGTAACAATACTCAGTTAGGGTGTGGCGTTTATTTGGTATTCATTTCCCCATACATTTACACCACCAGCAGGCTGATCCATTATACAAGGCAGGATGGATCCATGCTTTCATGTTGTTTACGCCAAATTTTGACCATGTGAACGTTGCAGCAGAAATCGAGACCCATTAGAACAGGCAACGTTTTTCCAAACTTCTATTGTCCAACTTTTGTGAGCCTATGCAAATTGTAGCCTCAGTTTCCTGTTCTTAGCTGACATGAGTGGCACCTGCATGGTCTTCAAGGTTTGACGTGAAATTCAGAGAAGCTCTTCTGCAGACCTTGGATGTAACGAGTGGTTATTTAAGTTACTGTTGCCTTTCTATCAGCTCGAACCAGTCTGGGCTGCATTTCCCAAAAGCATCGTAAGCCTAAATTGATCGTAAAAAAAATTGTACGGGTGATCTTAATATTAAGGTCTGTCTCCCAAAAGCATCGTAACTTAAGTAGCACTTGAAAATGATCGTAGATCCCTAAGTGCATCGTAAGGAGACAGAGCTATGAGGTCACCTGCAGGACAACCGGCAAATTACACCCAAACTTTACTCCTGTCCTATTGTTTTTATGTATCTTTATACATTTTACTTGATTTTTGTTTGATTAAATTCATTTTGAATAATTCAATAAATAAATAATAATTAATAAATAAATAAAATAAAAACTACATGGAGACTGAATAAATTAAGGAATGAAAATGTGGACTGCTCTATATGGACATTCATAGGGATTATATGCTTATTTTCAGTACTACAAATAGTCATTTCAATTTGAAACAATAATACTTCTACTGTATTATTTCATGGAGCCTTAGTCTTTGAATGGTTCAACAAACACAAGGACATCAAACCATCTAATCTAAATTTATTTGAGTTTGTTGTTTGTTCCCTATAGGATTTGCAAAAGACATTGCACAATAGGATAAGGTCCTAACTACATAATGGAAAATAATATTTTATGTTGCACAAGAGATTATTAAAACATATAATTAGTCATCATGATTAACCAACATTAAACAATAATACCTGAATTATCTGGCAAATTAATAATTGACACCAAAATGGAGGGCCTTGCATACCTCATCTCTGTGAGATGTCAGTGAGACTCCGACAGTGTCAGTCTCCTCCCTTCTAAAGCCAGCGTGGCCTTCTTGAGGTCAGAGCTGCTGCTGAAAGTTGATGTCCCTCTCACTTGTATCTTTATGACATTTTCTCATGTCTTTTAGGAGATATAGTTTCTCCCTCTCCAGCTGCACTAAGTACTGACTACTACAGGCATTCTCAAAGTCCTGTGATGTTGTGGTCTTACATTTGAAGATGAGGCTCGATCATGGTTTGGCTGTTGGGAGATGGGAGGTGCCGGCCAATAGGAAGTGAACACGATTGCTCCTGTGAGCATGATGGACCTGGTTCAGGTTCAGGCCCTACTCCTCCATGGAGGTCAATACCACCACAAATCCCATCTGAGGCCAAGTATTGACAGAGCCTTTTCTTCTTCCAGTGTAAAAAGGGGGGAGTCATTGGGCCCACAATGCACCAGTTTTATTAATTGTTAACCTCTGCGGTATTCTTGAGGCTTGCAAAGTCCTGCCACTAATTCCTGACCTCCTTCCCTGATTTGAATGCCCCTGCTTGCAGTTAGTTTTATAGCAATATCCTCACAGATTTCTTGTTTTTGTTTATTGATATGACTGCCATAAACCTGCTGAAAATTGTTTGTTTAGCTTCACCTCCTTTTCCTCTTTTTTATTTATTTTTATTTTAATTTTTTTAACTAGCCATTTTTTGTCTCCACCTAGCCTATGTGCTTATATAGATTTTTGACCTCGTAGCAAATAATAATTAGGCTAAACATTGTGAAATACAAGCGTGTGCTACAACTGCGAGCCATTCTATAAGGTGACATTTCAGCACTTGGCAAACGGACAGCGACTCTTAAGAAGCACTTAAAGCAGAGCTGCGTGCGATCGTGCGTGTTTGTGAAACGCACGTGAAAGCAACATGAACTTTCGTAATATCGCTCGTAGAAAACGCTGTTAAGTGCAAAGATCCGTCGTTATCTGGAAACGCAGCCCTGGACATTCCCCTCTAACCTCTGGCATCAACAAGGCTTTTTTTCCCCCCACAGAACTGCCGCTCACTGGATATTTTCTCTCTCTTTTTTTTTGACCATTCTCTGTAGAGATCAGCAGTTTCTGAAATACTCAGACCAGCCCGTCTGGCATCAACAACCATGCCACTTTCAAAGTCACTTAAATTACCTTTCATCCCCATTCTGATGAACTTCAGCAGATCACCTTGACCATGTGTACATGCCTAAATGCATTGAGTTGATGCCATGCGTTTGGCTAATTAGATATTTGTGTTAAAGAGCAGTTGAACAGGCATACCTAATAAAGGTGCCAGTGAGTGTAGGCTTTTATATTATATTATATATTTTTATCAACTGCTCATGAACTAAAGTAAATCCTGCTTTAGATTTCACTATGGCCTCAACTTCACCTCATGAAACAGTGTTATTGCAGGTCACATACAGTTTGTCACTCACTAGCCTTTTCCATGCAACTCTTGGTCTTTCATTTTTGGTAATTAACATAGGAGCACAGAGCCTGCAGCCCTTTTGTTAGGCTCCTCTGTAGTTGAATCTGAGGTCCACCTCTACTCCAGTCGCCTGCACTGAAGCCTTTGATCCATTCTGCGGCCTCTGGTAGAAGTGGCTGAATATGGAATAGCATTATCTTTTCTCTATTCTCTCACCCCATACCTGAAACTGGCACAACTGAGCAGCGTTTCCCAGAGCTGCGATTGGTGGCGATTGAAGATCTAGTCTTTAATAAAACATCTAATTTAAATGCCTGACACAATGATGTTCTCTTACCCCTTCTGTGTTTACAGATGCTGGATACTGCAGCTCAATGCAAATCAACATGTTAATTAAGGCGCAACACTGCAAGGCTGTTCACACTAAGAGAACGAAGGTGAGAATCGCATACAAATCCATAGTGCTGGATGGATGGATGGATAGATACAAATATTCAGTACAGCTTTATTAATTTTCCAGACATATATACAAGCAAAACTGTCTGCCAGAACCTACAGTGCAGACATAGTATATGAACCACATTTTCAACTATCCATAATAAGACATTCATAGTAATTTAGTATTTGGTCACATCCAGAGTTCAGTAACATCCTCAGTTCTTTATTTGGGAAAAACGTGGGAGGAAAATGAACATGTTACACATAGCTAGGATTTGGGCTCAAGTTCTGTTAGAAAATTTCAAACAGTCGTGTAGTGTAAGTGGGGAACAGAAGAAACCCCTTATTTTTGTAATTTTTCCTTTTCTTGGTGAGGCACAATATCAATACAGGTTTAACAAAGTTTTGACAAAAAGTAGCTACAATATTTAGGGAGATTTAAGGCAGAAAACACCATAATGATTAAATCTTGACAACAGTTATTTCTGGAAAAAAGAAAAAAAAATGAGAGAGAAATGTGTATAAAGTTCTCTGTTCTCATTTTCTCATTGGCTGAATTTCTCACAATGAGGTAATCTCACTTGCATGTATATCTCAAAAAACGTTCTCTGACTGGGAGTGAATATATGACTTACAATGTGAAAAAAACCTTCATTTTATACATAAACCTTAAATTAAGAACATCAACCATATTTAACACAGCATGTTAAATTAGGGACTATAATTTAAATCGAACGTTTCAATTATTAAATCTAATTGTACATAATTTTAAAATTTTTGATTGCAATTTCAAATGGACAAACCCCTGAACTATGCAGAAGTTGCTCCCATACCCTTATAATAAATTCTTAGTTTGCTTTGGACACGTCACCCAATATTTGTGGCCTTTTTATATGAGTTGTGTATTTCTCTCAGTGGTCTAAGGTATCGGACTTAACCCCATACTGTCAGCGTGGATATCTGGCAGTGTTCTCTCCGGTCGCAGACATACAGCAAGGCGCTGAAATCGGATTGAAAACAATGTGAGAACAACTTAATTTAAAAGACTCCTCCTGAGATCTATAAAATGAGGGGGAATCTACCAGGTGGAGTAATTGTAATAACTAACGTGCATGTCTCACCTGTTTAAGAGAACCTGGGGTCCACACGAGCTTATACACCATGTATATGGGGATCCATATGAAGGAGGAAGCTCCGATGACAAAACCAACCGTGATGCTCCAGTCTGGGAACTTGTAGTCGAATAGCGCGAGGGGTTGAGGGTTCAGCAGTGAGCTGATGATAATATACTGAAGAAATTAAGAGAAAAAAATATTTAGTCACATAAAATCACCATGAAATCAAAATAGACAAAAGACTTATTTTTATGGAATATTGCAGTATTTGTTATAAATGATTTATCCACGCACAACGTGTTTTAAAATGCAGTTGCCCTCGTAATCTTTAATTAAAATAATGGTTACACTTTAGTTTAATTCTCACTATTAACTAACTATTATCTACAAGTTTTGCCTTAATAAACTCCTAATTGCTGCTTCTTAATATTTAGTAATGTAGTTAAGTTTGGGTATTGCACTGAAAAAAATGACAACATGTTTTTACATTGCTTTAACTCATCAAAATAAGTTAAGTAATTTTTTTCAACATTTTTTAAGCTATACAAGATTCAACTCATTTTTTAAAGTCAGTGATGTAATTTAAGTTGAAATGACTTAAACATTCAAGTTTAAGGTATCAACTTTTCTTTAGGAGTAAGGGATGTAGAATATGGCCATGCAGAAAAAGGAATTATTTGCTTTATAAACACTAATAAACAGCCAATATATAGTGATATGCACGCTAATAAGCAACAAGTTAATAGTGAGAATTGGACACTAAACTAAAGTGTTACCAAAATAATTTCCCTTCCCTCTTGCAGCGACATCTCTTCTCTGATGATGTGTTTCCCGGCGCGAGGGTGTCACTCACATGACATCACAGCAATAGCAAACCACAACGATCCAATCAATTCCCTGATGGGCAAAATCAAGTCCCACCTTCTTTTTTCTTGTTCAAGAAGCCGTTTCATTCAGATATACAGTACGTCACAATAGAGAAGAAAAGACTATCCAACGCTATCTCACGACCAATGCGTACGTATATGTACGAGGTGGCTAATCCGTACAGATTCGTACAAATTCATACGAATGAAGTTGAACGAATCCGTATGAATTAGCCACCTCATACAAATATGTACGCATTGGGCGTGAGATAGCGTGAGATTTGTCTAAACCGCAGTGACGGGTAGGTTTAGGGCCGGGTTTTGGGTGTAGGTCATTCGTATGAAATCATTCGAATTGCGCAACTCGTCGAATACGTACGATTTAGCAAAAACAAGGCCACCTTTTAAAATATGTACGAATTGCTGTGAGATTGGGTTGGACTATCGCTACTTCCACTTCAGTTTGACTTTAAAGTAGCATTTTGTATACATACAAAAATGTCTTTCTTTAAATTTTTCCATTTATCAAACATTGAAAATTTCTTCTAAATGTATATCATTTTAAGAGTATTTAGCAATGAATTCAGATTTGGATACTCTGTGGGCCCCTGCAGTCTCTGTGTGAGTTCAAGTGGATTGATATGTTTGAGAACATCCTTAGATTGAGGCTCTGATCTGATTATTTTATATTCTAAAGGTCCATATTATCCTGTAGACCTCACACATCTCTATGTGGTCTATGGAGACTGGAAAATTGTATTGATGGCCTTTGTGTCTTGAAGGAACAGTGACAAATGTCTTCTCTCCAGCATTTCAAATAATGCCTCAAACACTGTCTCAGGAGATGACACAGGCAGCCGTTTATCATGTGTTTTTAAAGAATGAAAAAAGTAGAACAGGGAAATTATGATTGTGGAAATGTCAGCCGTGTGTGCCAGCTCAGGCCTGTTGGGATTAGCTATAATGCATGCAGAAGTATGTGAGGAATGCCAGGCTATAAGAGTGCATGCAGTTTGACATTTGCAGACTGGGAATTGTGACCATGTGGACAGGTGAGAGAATGAGATTATAAAGGTAATAAGGGTGGAAAGGAGGTTGTGGGTGCTTAAATAGTTTTGAGCGCATGAAAGATGACTTTAACATTTCACCAGCCACCGCACTCAAACCAGCGTTGACACTTCACACATACTGCATTGAATGATAGATCAGAACATCTTTGTTTAAACTTACAGCAAGAAATGCTGGGCTGATAGCAACCCAACAAACTTTCCAGAACAATCCTGGAGTATATCCCAACATTGACTTGATATCGTTGCTGAATCTGTTAATACCTGCAGAAAATGAAATCAATTTGTTTATTTTATATATCGAACATTATGTTCATGCACAGTTAGACATGATGTTTATCTACCCAACTAACATGGAACATTCTCAGAACTTTCATAACATTCTAGCAAGTTTCTCTCAAAGTTATGAACAAACGTTTTTCCAGTAATGTTATTAAAACGTTAGTTCAGAGTTATCTGTTATCAGAGTTATCTTGTTATATGTTCTTAAAACATTAGCACAAAAACATCTATACGTTATTCATGAAAAGTTTCTCTGAAACGTTTAGTTTTAGTTGGGTGTTCATTTTACATTTTTTAAAATGAATGAATGTTTGGAGAATATTCAAAAACAATGTTTCCAAAATGACCTTCCCTTATCATTCACATAACCATGAAGCGGCATTGGATTTGGCCGCTGTGCAAACAACCAAGATGAAAAACATTTTAAAAAAAATGGACGTTTTAAATAATATTGTGAAATATTATTAAAATAGTGTTTTCTATTTTAATATATTTTAAAATGTAATTTATTTGAAAGCAGCTTAATACAGCTGAATGGAATATTTTTGAGGAAACCATGATTCATTTTTTTTTTTTTAAGATGATTAATGAATAGAAAGTTCAAAAGAACAGCATTAATTTGAAAGATAAATCTTACCATAAAACCAGGATACTGCTGTGGCCTCCAGAAAGACTATAGCTATAATTGAAGAACCAACTCCAAATTCTTCCAGTAACTTCACCACATATGCACCACCCTTGCAAGAAATAAAAGTTACATAAGTACATACATAAACTGTTGATTTAAACTTAGAAATCACAAGGAGCAATTTTTAAGTATATTCATTTGTTGAAAATATATTGATTTTTTTTTTTATGTTTACTATATCTCAACTGTCCTGCTAGATATGTAATTGAATTCTACATTATATAATATATACTCTATTATTATACATTTGTGTTAAGATGCTGAAATATTCTTATTGTATTGGTAAATACAATACCAATACTGAACATAGACAAACTGAAATCCAGAGGTTCATTGAAACTCACTTTCGTAAGGGTGCTGAGAGAGCCCAGAAAGCAAACAACCACCAGTCCAAGAACAAAAAGCTCTCTCCGATTGGACAGGACATCTGGGTACTCATCCATTACAGCTGTGATTATGGCCTCTAGCCCACCAAACTAAAAAAAAAAAAACCAAGAACACTCAATCATATATTTACATTATGCAGCTTACAAAGCAAAACTTCATTGAAATGTCTTTCTTTTATTCTATTTCTTCACAATGTTCTACAATTCACCTTGAATTGTTAAATGTACAGAGTCCATTCAAACTGTTATGTAGATTATTTCAGACTTTTTGATGTGCCATTTATTGTTTTTTAAAAACTATACAAGTTAAAGGTCTCACACTGGCTTACATCAGCAGTGATGTCAGCTATATCCCAATTCAGAGGCTGCAGCCTTCGAAGGCCGTGAAGGTCGGACTGAGCGTCGTTAAATGGGACGGTCTAGCCTACGGAGGATTGTTCTTGTCACCTGGCAACTGTGACAGCTGCCATTGATGAGTGACTGTAACATTTGTACTGGACTTTTTCCAAAGTTATATTAAACAAAACAAGGTTTAAATATGTTCACCATGGTCCGTTTCTGTATATAATAGATAGTATAAACTATATAAAATGGCATCTTAGTAAGATATACAGTAAGTCAGCATTTGAACCGCTTTAAAGTTTTTTTTTGTTTTTTTACACATTTGATTCATTAGATATTTGAGTGTGCTGAAACCCAGTATGCAATGAATTCTAGGATAGGCAAAGCTGTGAAGGATCCTTCTGTTGTATCCATTTCACAGGAAACGAAGGACGCATTTGGAGGAGACTTCAAATTGGGACAGCCTTTGTCACGCCGCAGTGGCTTCTATTGCCAATCGAAGGATGCAACCTCTGAATTGGGACGCAGCTCAAGTAGCAGTGGCATATTGAATTTGCCAATTTTCCTAAAACTATAACACTATCCTGTTGCGACCTTGGAAGCAATGGTATTTCTGTCTGTCATTAAGTTTTCATATCTATATTTATCTATATAATTTATAAATAATATACCTTATGCTGAAATATGCTGATTGCACTTGCATATTTAGAGATATTTTTTTGTTTGTGCACATTTACAGATATAGGTGTATATACATACAGTGCTGTCCAATCCAAGAGTAATCATCATCACAAAGAAGATGATGGCAAAGAAAGTCGACCCAACCATGTTTGCAATGGCTTCTGGATATGTGATGAAGAGCAGACTCGGCCCTAGACGAGGTGAAGAAAGTCAAAAGGCAAGTAGATATGCTTTATTTGTAGGGCTGAAAGACACTCATACTGTATACAGTACAATTGGTTTAAATTAGCACACTCACAGTAAAACTCAAAGTGATTTAACTACAGTATTATGATAAAGGCGGAGCTCACCTTTGTCCCTGGCTACGTCTTCGACGTTTACATTTCTCTGTTCAGCCATATATCCCAGGACAGTGAAAATAACAAATCCTGACACAAAACTTGTCAGGCAGTTCACCAGACTGGTTACAATAGCATCTCTGTACAAGACACAAACAAAAAGTAACTTACAAACTAGACAACTTTACATTTTCTTAAGACTTCATTTTCTTGACTGTGCAAAACTCACCATAGGGGCTTCAAGTGAGTTGCTATGCAGTTGCTCTGGGTGGCTCAAGTCAAAAGAGACCATGCCCAAGTCTATGTGATATTCTTGTCTTTAGATATGACTTGACCCCTGTAGATTGCCCACGTGCCTCCTCACTGTCTTATAGTACACAATTCAATTTTCCTTGACCCAACTATGCTGGCCATTCATCGCTTCAAACTGGCCCTAATTCTCAGTTCTAATCTTGTTTTTATATCATTTACACATGGGGCAGGACATTTGTTTCAGTTCCGCATATGATTCATCAGAGCCTAGTTCATTTTGATGGTATTTATGCTCGGTTAGTGGAAACAGAGCCAGATGTAAATAAATGACTAAGCTATAGATAGAATCAGAATTAAGAGTGAGTTGGAATCACATTGTCCAGAATTGGCAGGTCTGTTTTGTTAGTAATAAACTACAGTGTATCACTGAACTGTTGTTGCTCAGTTATTACATACACCACCATTCAAAAGTTTGGGGTCAGTAAGATTAATTTTTAAAGAAATTAATACATTTTTTCACCATTGATGCATTAAACTGATCAAAAGTGACAGTAAAGACATCTATAATGATACAGTTGATGTCTGTTTCAAATAAATGCTTTCTGTTCATTAAAGAATTTCAAAATTGATCATGTGACACTGAAGACTGAAGTAATGATGCTGACAATTCAGCTTTGCCATCCCAGGATTAAATTAGGTCAAATATAAATGGAAAACAGTTCATTTAAAATATAATAAACAGTTTTGTGAACTGTATAACTGTATTTTTGATCATATAAACACAGTCTTGGTGAGCAGTCCTTTCAAAAACATTTAAAAATCTTACAAACCCCAAACTTTTAAACGATAATGTGTTACTGAAATGACAAAGTATTCGTTTATGATTCATCTATTAACTCAAACTCCCCCCATAATTTTAACCCTTAAAACTTATCTTCGATCACCAAAATGACTTATTTAAAAATGTTTTCCTGTGAAAAAAAATGATTTGTGCCTTAAAATAAGGTAACTCTGCACCCTTGCTTCATTTAGTGTATGTTGTACGTCATGAATATGCAAGTTAGCCCAGCCTCCACTCACTCAGAAATGCTATCGGCCAACTTACTGAGGTAAACGCTGCACAGTGGCGCTCTTTACAACGTCAGACACATAGTGGTAATGAATATGATTATCCTTTTGCTTGACTAGGTTATTAAACAGCTATTAATGTGTTGCTAATGTTACAGAAAGCATTTTCCCATTTGCCATCTCAGTCTGCCTTCAGTATCAGTCAGTATCCTTAGAAATGCTTTGAACAACTTAGAACGTCATATACATAATTCACCCCGCTATATTGCTAAATCTACCCGATTTTTCAGAAAAATATACAGGGATAACCTGGCTTCTCTTGAAACTCCATCCACTGCTTCAGAGAATAGTTAATGATATCCTAAAGCCTGCCGGCACGTTGGCGTCATTGGTTACAAGGTAGTTTGTGATGTCAGAAACACAAGCAATTGTTTTTCTTTGGTTCACTGCAGTTTTAAAGAGAAAATACTCAACAACTGTGTTGACTTATGAATTTACACAAAGCATATTAAAAACATCACATAGACATAAACAACATTAAACACTTGATTTTCACCACAGGGGACTTTAATATCTTTAAAAGAAACATTAAGAACTCATTTGAAATGCTGACGAATAAAGATGTTAAAAAATTCCAGTAGATCAACGTAATGAAAATGAAGGATTTGTCTGTACCTGTAGCAGTTATTGTTGAAGGGGTTGTAGCTGGACAGAGCAAGCAGCACGCCAAAACCAGGACCAAGAGAGAAGAAGATCTGCGCCGCTGCATCTACCCATACCTTCAAAGCATTATATACTGTAAATAAGGGGTAGCTACTGTAGATATAAATGGTTCAATAAATTGATCACAGTACATGAGTCACACTTTAGATTAGGGTCCAATTCTCACTACGAACTAATTATACAGCTTTTGCCTCAATACACTCTTATTACTGCTTATTAATAGTTAGCAGTATAGTTGTTACGTTTGGGTAGGGTAAGGGATGTAGAATATGGTAATGCAGAATAAGGCATTAATATATGCTTTATAAGCCCTAATAGACAGACAATATCCTTGTAATGTGCATGCTAATAAGCAACTCATTAATAGTGAGAATTGGACCCTAAACTAAAGTGTTACCATATAATCTTATACTGTTTTTGAAAATTCTCTATGGTTACAATTTAGGATGTGTTATAGGAAATGAAGACATTGACAACAGTATATATGGAATAGGCGGTGCTTGCTCACATCTGAAGATTTGTGTGAAGAGAAAGGTGTGTGTGTGTGTGCATGAGCGTTCCTCAATGAGTATGAGAGCCTTTCATGATGGAAAAAAATTTGAAACCAATTACGCATTTCATTAGCCCTTAGTGCTTTATTTCTGCTTCTCATCACGGTTCTCTGCAGCGCTGCATCACCTTGCAAAGAGTACTGGGCTCATACAGCAAAGATCACATGGCTAGAAATAAGGAGATCCAGTTTACATATTGCCTCCATTGACCCTTTATACATCTATAAAAATATTCATTTATTTATCATTTATTTTATTTATTGACTTGTCTCAAAATGTATGAAGAAATATGCCCTTTATGAAGTCAGTTCAGCTACGAGTGATTCACGAGTTTCATGTCCAAATGCCTCAGGTCCTTTTTTATTACAGCATGGTATAAAATCATGTATTTTGCCTTCAAAAGATGATAGCAGCAGATTTAAAAGGGAAAAAAGATCAGTGAAGAATTTCTAGAAACTACAAACTAATTTAACAATAAATCAGCACTTACGCTGGTCTCCTGCAGTTTCTCCCATTTGGGATTGAGGTAGAACACCACTCCTTTCCACGCTCCTGGCAAAGTGGCACCACGGACCATAAGAATCAACAGCACTACGTACGGCAGGGTGGCAGTCACCCATACTACCTATGAGAGACATAAGGATCAGAGGATGTGGAATGGGATGATGTTTCATTTAGTTTTTAAGGACTCAGTAACCTTTCCTGAAGTCTTGACTCCTTTCCACAGGCTGAAGTAGACAATGGTGAAGATGAGGAAGAGGCAGAGCATGAGCTGCCAGCGAATGTATCCCACATTCCCAAGCCCAGATGATTCATGAACTGCCAGAACATTCCTCCTGTTTTAAGATGGATTTACAAAGATGCGGTCTGAAAATATTCATCATTATGCTCTCAGTGACCTGGACCACAAAGCAGATGCATTCAATATTTCACATACACTGCACTATAAAAAAAGGTTCTGAAATGTATAAGAAAGAAATGTCGGCACAATATAAAATATGAAAGCAGTTCTCCCCAAATCAATTATTTTCTGCACTTAAACTATTAAGATTAAATTTAGTTCATAATAATTACTATGCTTAAAAAAATAAAAATAAAATAAGGAACAGATTCACTCTGGTGACAGTGCTGGGTAGTAACAGATTATATGTCATCTGGATTAATCAGATTCCAAATTTGATAAATTTGTAATTAGATTATTTACTCATAATCAGACTACAGTTACATTTTTATTGATTGCATGATTACTTAATTTCACAAAATGGCAGTAAATTATTAATAATTTAATGATTCTTACTCATTCTTATTTTTTATCTTTTTATCTTTTAAGGAAGTCTTCCAGTTTCCAAGACAGAGGCCACACAGCATAACAAATACAATATTTCATCTTTTTGGGATGAAATTAGTTTGGGAAACCTTGGCATAATGTAATGTTTAATGATGCCTTTGTTGATGGCAAATTTTTAACAAATGTTTTTTGTTCTCTCTCTATTTTACGTCACTATATATTTCAAGATTATCCTATTCAAATCTATGTAATAAACAAGTTGAGGGAAAATGTAAGATCAAAAGTATTAAAAAAAGTAGTCAGATTATATTACCTAAAATGTGTAATGTAATGTAATATATTATGATACTAACTACAATTTTCATCATGTAATTTGTATTCAGTAATGGACTACAATCTGTAATCTACCCAGCACTGCATATATATATATATAAGAAATCAATGTTAAGTGGTCTTAATTTTTTTCAGAGCTATATATATATATATATATATATATATATAGAGAGAGAGAGAGAGAGAGAGAGAGAGAGAGAGAGTTTCGCAGTGGTCCACATTTGCAACCTGTTCGTCTGTAATGCTGTTTTTTTCCCACTTTGTCATTCCTTTTTGCTACATCTAGCCCTCATTTTCTTTCCCTCTCCTGCTTCCGTCTTTCTTTCTCTGCCATATTTGCCCCCTTTCAGTGCAGACACTTACGTGCACTTACGTGTAAAACTCCTCGGCAGGTGAGCGTGAATAGTTTGTCCAGGTCACGTTGTCTTTACCAAAGTAGTTAGTGCAGTTTTCTGTGTTCCATTCATTATCACAGCTGGTCCAGGGCAGAGTGCTGCTGAAGGAGGAGTAGAAGTAGAACAGAGCCCAGGCGATGATGGTGTTATAGTAGAAGGACACATACAGTGCAATGATGCAGATGGCGAAACCAATACCTGACAGGGAAGGGGAAATTATGTCAGTGTTTTGTTAATGAAATCTCTTTTTTCATCTCTTTCCATTCGTCTCCTTGTCTTTCTTTTGTATATCCATCCAGACTTTAATGCAAAAAAAATGCAATATGGTACAGGATATGAGACAGAATTAGATAACATATATCTTACCTTTAAAAATAGGGCAAATATGTTTCCATATGGATATGGCACCTGTTCTGTGAAACTGTCCCAGAGCTAACTCCATGTAGAAAAGTGGCACCCCACCGAATACAGCCATCAGGACATAAGGAATAAGAAATGCACCTGAAGAACAGAATTATAACAGGTCAACATGTTGTTTTTCCCCTCACAACAATAAGGGAGAATGTGTAGCCTTTAAACAAGCTTATTAAAAAACAAGTAACTAAATCTTCCATTAATTAATGTTGTTCTGTATGTTGATAAAGCCTTATCCATTTCATATCATTAATAGCCTACATTTTCTTTTTTTAAATGGGAAGAGAAGATGTTTATCCATTTCTAGTCAGACACTTGTTGATGTCAGTTTCTGCACAGATTAAATCATGAATAACTTTAGCATGACTGATGACTGCAGCTGGCAGTATCTGCTTCACAGGTGTACGGAGGCAGAAGTTTAAATTAACAGAATTATAATAAACATTGCTTCATTTATTGAGAATAGAAACAACAACAACACAAACTGTATTGAATCTGGCCAGTCTGTACTATAAAGAATGCACCGAATGGATATCTGGTAGAAACCATGAAAATGTGAATGAAAAAAAAAGATTTTAGTAACTTTCTACTTTAGGTTTGTTTGTTTTTTATTACAAATATATTAGACCAAATCGTATATTCTTGCTTCCAGATAGCACAGAAACACAGAAACACACTGGGTATGTTTTCCCCCTTAGATTAATAATTATTTGAAATTGCACTGTAAAATAAATGGATGGATGGAAACACATTTCATTTCATCACATTTAATTCATACTCGATTTTAATGCGTTTCGAATCGATTTAAAATGAAGAATAAAAATAAAAATCATTTCAGCACCGTGGACAGTTCATCCGCCCAATAAGCCTGACACCTGCACAGATCAATAATTAACTTGTCAAAGTAATAACACACAATTTAACAATGTTTTGTGACTGATTAGTATTGCATAATGCAATTGAAATTGAATTAGAGAATAAATACGAACTTCATAAAAGTAAAAAACTCTTACCTCCTCCATTTTGATAACAAATATATGGAAATCTCCAAACATTTCCGAGGTCTACCGCAAACCCAATCACCGATAAAAGAAAATCCATTTTTTTGCTCCATTTATCACGGGATTCTGTCTGAATGATGACGGGCACCGGGTTGCTGTTGTACCCGGCGTTGTTTGGAGGACCCGGGGCGCAGAGGTTCCCGTGTGCGATCACTTGCTCTTGGTGGGGCATCTTCGGTGGTCCGGTGACTTGGCAAACTGCAGAAGTACTAACAGACTACGTAATAAATGGCTTTTGACAGTTTGTTTAAATGTAAAAAGTAGTAAGAATAGTTTTTGGGGGTTATGCTCGACGTGCGGTCAATAGAGTCTGTGCGGGGGACCGCAGAATGCTGCAGTGGTTGATTTCCATGCTGGTGGGAGTAAGAGCTTCAGGATTAACCAAAAGTCCCCCACCTGAGCGCGAGAGCTGTGATCGAATGAGATTACACACGGGAGATGCGCGCGACACCATCACTCACCCCTGACATCCCGCGCGCCCGGCACTGCTATCATTCAAATGGACTTTTCCAAGAGCGCGCTTGAGTCCTCTAGAAATATTGCTCTATTTGTCAACGTAATAATGACAATATTATGAAGAAGAGGGAATAAAAGTATGGTCGATGTTTACTTTTAATGGACATATTATTGTTTCAGAAATAACATGTTTTATAGCCTAAATATTAATACTTAGTAATTAATATTTAGTACATTTAATACTTTCTTAATGCCCCCTTCTGGAATTAAAGCTGATAGAACTTGTTGGACCAGTAACAAACCAGGTACTGTTCATACTTAAGATTATCATAGTAGATGTGGTCAACTAGATAATTACCATATTTAATGATCACCTTATATCAGCTAGAAACAAGCTATAATGCACTGTAAATAGCCTACATTTAAACACACTAAAACAATTCTGTTTTGAGCATGGGGGTGTCAAAGTTTTAAACTTCAGCGATTAGCACTTTGAATGTAATTATTGATGAAGAAAACTGATAAAGGAAGACTATGATTCACGTCACTGAAAGAAATGATTGTGACAAGTTAAACAGATGAAATTTCCAGCAGAACCTTCATTCTGTTTATTCATTTTCCTGAACCTGTCATCATTTGGTTATAGAATCAAATCACAAAATAAAATTACATGGGTCAGATGACAACAGTACTAACAGAGCTATGAAAAAAAAAAAGCCTGATTGAAGCACTCACAGTACAATAATGCACATTTATATAAAGGATTTAGACATGAATATTTGGGAAATAAGTCTCCTTTACATAGTGTGATAAAATATAATATTTGTTTAAATGGGGACATTTTCCAGTTTAAAAAAATAAAAATAAGTGTGATGCTTGGTAGATTGTTATTTTCAATTAATCGAAATCAGGTGTCTGACAAGCAAAGAAATTAAAGATATGATACTCTAATATCGTTGTTGAAACTGGGGTATTGGAGATTGTGTTTGTTTACCTAAGTTGTTTATTGTCTTCACCGGTCTTGTGTACTTTGCATTATGCCGTTGTATTGGATGAAGGATGGATTGTGAGGCTTCAGACCCATGTTATTTTGACAGCAGAGCAGTGTGAATAACATTTTGAGTTTCTCTGGCTTCCTGAGCAGGCAGATGTAATATTATTTACTGGAGATCCAGGAGAGTGTATCTGCTCTGTGGTCTAACTGTCCTCGTTAGCTAAACCTAATAAAAAGAGTTTGAAATCAAATCCACAGCTTTTAGCACGGGCTAATCGAAAAACTAGATATAGAGACTGCAGTAATCGTGTAGGCCAGTCAGGGGCTAGAGAGTGCAGCAAATAAAGTTAGACTCACAAAATGGATGCCTCCGTGAGGCCTGGATCACGCCCAAGTGAAAGAGAAGCTAAATGAGAAGATGAATTAAGTCCTCATAGATTCATAAGACAGGTGCGACTGCATATGCACATTTATTGCTATTCATTCTGATTACCATATACGTATTAGTATGTTAAAAGGCAGTTATACACTGCCTGGCCAAAAAACAGTCGCTGTTTGGATTTAAATAGGCAAATGCTCAAAGGGTTAGTTCACCCAAAAATTAAAGTTTCATTCAGTTTGTAGTCTGAGGGAGACGCACGCTTTGCGTCTTACATCAGCAGCGTCACTGTGGACTTGTGAATACGGTTTCAAACAAACACGGAAGAGAAGATAATGCTGAATAAAGTCGTAGTTTTTGTTATTTTTGGACCAAAATGTATTGTCGATTGTCAAAAGAGTCTAACTAACCCACTGATGTCACATGGACTACTTTGATGACTTTCATACCTTTCTTCTTACTTTTCTGGGCACAGACTGTATAGTGTGCATTCACTTTCAATTGAAGGACAGAAGACTCTCTGACTAAATCTAAAATATCTTAAACTGTGTTCCGGAGATGAACGAAGGTCTTACGGGTTTGGAACGACATTAGAGTCATTAATGACAGAATTTTCATTTTTGGGTGAACTAACCCTTTAAGAGATTATGATTGGATCATTATTTAAGTGATTATATTTCTAGCATGTTATTTTTGGCAACAGTTCTTCTAACCCTAATTGATGAGTGTGTAGCTTTTCATTTCTTAAACAACCATGTAGGAAGACACATTGTGGCCATATTCCAGGATGACAATGTCAAGATTCATATTCATCAGGCTCAAATTGTGAAATAGGAGGGTCTTATTATTATTATTTCACACAAGATTTGGCAGAATCCAGACCTTAAAGTCTTTGGGATGTGCTGGAGGAGACTTCACAGAGTGCTGGACTCTTGCAATGCCAATATAAGATCTTGAACTATAAATGTGTTGATTATGTTTTTTTTCCCCCTATTCTAGTACTGTACTGTTATGTGTAAACTTTTCCACGGACCCCCAGCACTTCTTTTTGTGATCCTTGGGAGTCCCTGGACCCCAGTGAAAATCCCTGAAAGAGCGCCACATGTGGCTCTCTGGATATTCTGATTGGTCAATCGCAGTCAATCTGACATTTCCTAATGTTCACAGTTGTCCATGGCAACCCTGTAAATCCGAGACCATACAGATAAAGAAAACATAAACTATAGATTGTAAATTAAATATTTCCCGCCCTTTAACTGCTAACTTGTTAGCCGGCTATTATTAAACCTCATATTATCTCAAATTTGGCAAGCACATGCCAATGAAAGGCAAAATTTCAATAAATACATTATAAAAGATCACAACACAGCAGGCGTCAGAAGTAGAACTTGGCTGATGCTTACAATCTGCTATGATTATGACCGGCTTTCGTGTATCACACCACAAACTTGCACCCCCTTTTTTCATACACATGCAACTGGCGTATCTTGCGTCTCAGATTGTAATGAAAATTACCTCAGATGAATTCAGTATTAATATGTATTAATATTACTGTAATACTGCAGCAGTGCGTCTCATTGCAAGACCGACTGTTTTGTAACAGACTATATTTTCCTTAAAGGGTTACCCAAAAAGGAAAAATGTTCCAAACCTGTATGAGTTTATTTTTTTCTGCTGAACAAAAAAGAAGATTTAAAAAAATGTTGGTAACCAGAGAGTGCCATAGTATTTTTTCCCTACTGTTTTTTTCTTTTGTGTTTAGCGGAATAAAGAATCACATACAGGTTTGGAACAACATGAGGGTGAGTAAATGATGACGAAATTTTCGTTTTGGGGTGAGCTAACTCTTTAAGAAAAAAAAGTATGTTACAATGTACAAAACAGTCGGACTAGTAATGAGGCGAACACTGCTGCATTATTACAGTAATATTAATCCTGATGTCATCTGAGGTCATTTACACTACAATCTGAGACAACAAATTTGTGTTGTGATACAAAAAAGCTGGTAAATGATAAAAATGTTGTTTGGGTGAATTATCCCTTTAAAGGACATTTTTAAATGATGAGTAGCTGTGTAATGAGAGGGATAAAGTACAGTAACCCAGTCATTTTATATTTACTGTATATACATTAATACACCATTGACACCTAATATGAAAGCAAACTCACAATTAACTACAGCTTTTAGTTCTAAAATAATTCTTATGGGAACTAGGTTGAAACCATTTCCTGTGATAATACCATTTCCTTTAACAAATAAATATCTTCTCCCACCTGAGAGGTTATTTAACTGTAACTTGAACTTGTCAATGGAAAAAAAAAGACCCTATTTGTCTAAAGTCCTGTAACAAAATCCGACAATGACTTTATTTTCAAACTTGCTTTGCTATTTAAAGCCTTATATGTCACTGCCTGGTACTGATGCCCCTCCTTACACCAAAACCACCCATTTATTATATATATATATATATTTACACAAGACACATATCTGCAACCTATACTTGCAAGATTTTCTAGCCAATTGAGTTTATTCATTGGCCAAATAGGTCTTGGCCTATATGTAATGGATCAACATGACTTATAAACCAAGAATGGATAATTTGAGTTATTTTTGGGTCATGTTCAAAACGAAACAATACCTGAAAGCTGCATTCTACATGAGTAATGGATTGCATGATTGAAGCTGCTTTGGATAAAAAGTATCTGCTAAAAGGCAGCTAACTGCATTAGGCCAGTGTAATAGGAAGTTATTTTGGCACTGTACAGGGGCTTTTATAGTGCAAACTACATCTCTGATAGCTAAAATAAACCAGAACCTTTAGGACGGCTTGCCAGTTTGCTAAGATTTATTCCTAGTCAATATATAAGTACTTACTCCACTCAAATAATGAATTGATTGAAATAATTGAAAGTATTATGGATCATCAGAACCTGAACGGACCCTGATCATTCTTTCTTCAAGCTTGATTCTTGTCAAGCATAAGCCGATATATTCACACATGCTTTGATGTAAAATGTGATGTAACACTCAACCTTTCAGTTTCAGGGATAGTTTAGATGTTTCTCCTGTGATTAGGGTAAAATGTAAGAACGGGTAGCTGGCGTCGGATCAGGTTAAAAGGGCATCTTAGTCCCGGAGCGTAACAGACCCCTACGATGAAGCTTAGGCAAGTTGCTGGGTTCTGCTGTCAGGGGGAGTTTATGTGTGCGGTTAAAAGAACATCAGGCTGACAGGGACTCCCTCAACATGCCTTGCTGCCCATCAGTGAATGTCTACTTGGATCACACAGGGCCGTAAGCAGAGTGCTGCTGAACGGCAGACTGACAGCTGCTTTATCGTGTGAATACAAGAATGAAGTTCAGAACCAGCTGTTGCTTGTTGCTGCAGCATGTTATTTATTGGTTCATATCTTTTGCACTATAATCTACCTGCATGATGACAATCATCATAGATTTCTTTGTTACTTTTGATACTAATGGAATTTGTTGGTATTTTAACCATCCCCCATACCATCATCAACATACACTCTAAACAAAAATGGTGCTAAATGGCACCAAAAGTGGGTTATTAGCTTGTAATCATAGGAGAACCCCTTGAAGTGTCTATCTTTAAATGGGCTATACAGCACCTATCAAATGGTGCTATGTAACCAGAAGATGTGCCATATAGCAGTTTATTGCTTCAACAAAAATGGTGCTCAACAGTACCCAAAAGTGGTTCTTTGGATCATAATCATAGGGGAACCTCTTTTGGTACTGAATGGCAGTACAATTATAAGTACATACTTGAATGCAGTGCTCAGCAGGAAGGCAGAGGCAAAAAGGTTGAAAACCACGTTATCTTCAGGAAAAACGCTGTATTTTACAGTGTACGTATATTATGCCTTTTTTTTTATCCTTTCCTCAAATAAGATACTAAGAGAGAGCACCTTTAAAGAATTACACAGGGGCTTAACGGGTTCTTTGTATGGCGGTGCTATATAACACCTCAACCACCCCAAAGAACCGCTGAAGAACTGTTGAAGAACCACATTTTTTTGTGCTATACCTCAACCATTTGAAAGAACCGCTGAAGAACCACATTTTTTTGTGTATCATTTTTTTTGTAATGTACTTTTTCTCCCTTAAGGTCACACTAAAGGTAATTTTGGCCACAATAAAGGCCCTTTTGGCTACACTAAAGGTTCTTTATTGACATATGTGCTTGCATGAAGAACCTTCAACATCCATGGAACCTTTCCATTTCACAAAAAGATTCTTTATAGTGGAAAAAGTTTCTTCTGATTTTTAAAAGGTTTTTTTGTGAATCAAAAATTGTTCTTTTGTGACTACTGCAAAACGACCCTTTTGGAAACTTTAAGAGTGCAAGTTACACAGTATATCTACAATATTTTAAAGTCACAATTATGGCAATTGGCTCTCACCTCTACATTTGTATATTGTATTGTATAATGAATAATGTATGTATATAATATATTGTATGTAATGTTATATCAAGAATAATTGAATGATATGACATGATTTTTCTAATACAACCCAAATCCCTTAAAATCCCTATAATTCTATAAGTATAACATTAACAAACATAAGTATTTAAAAGACTGATGACCTTTTGTAATTCCTGCTCCTCAAAGCAGTATAAAAATGCAACATATCATGGATTAGGCTACTTGAAAATGGTGATTCGCCTGATGAGGTAGGCTAACAAGGCTTTCTCTCAGTCATTAAATAAGCAAGTGATCGTAAAATGCTAAGTCATGCCGAAGTCCTTGTCAAGTAATTCAGCCAGGATCTTGTCATTAGCTTTACTGCTCTCATAAAAACATACTGAAGTACTATCCTCACACTGCTTTAAGCCCTTGGTGAGAGAGTGATCCATTCTTAGCACACTTGCGCAAACACAAGGTGCTGATAACTCAACAACACATTCAAAAGAGCAAAAGCCTCTCATCTGCATTTTGTGCACTGCCCCACAGGGGATTATTCACTGCCACCTTATCTGACATAATGTGACCCAGTATCTTCAGAAAAGAAGCCCGACTCCATAATGTGACATAACGGCAACTGAAGTGAATGTACATTATCATGAACTCAAAAATAAGATTCCCTTTTTTCCCAGAAAAAAAAGTAAAAAGATGGCTCTTTAAAGGTTCTTTACACATAGTTATAGCTATATTTAGAACAATATTTCTGTGAAGAATCACACTGTTTTATGCTAGAATAATTTGTGTCAGAGTTGAGGGTTCTTAATTCCCGCCCTTTTGTTTTTTAAATCTGTAACAGTCAAACGATTCTTTCAAAACTACTGATTTTCTGGAGCTTGACCATCCAACCACACAGATTGTCAACATACGTTCTTAAGCTCTAAATTGTTCATACAATTTAACAAAATGGTTTCCTAATCTTACTGGGCCTTTTTGGGTGTTTTTTTTTTTACAGAACACGTAAGTGTGATCGCTTAGCAAGTAAGTGACAGAGAAATTTAATTTATGATCCATTTCTGTATAGTTTTGAATTATTACACTGTGAAGAGCTCACATATTTACAAAGGGTACTTTTGACCTTCATAAATAAAGGGAAGAGACACATTGTAACTGTAAACCTGTGTATTTCTAGCCAGACAGATGATGTCACACCCCCATACCTCATCATCTGCAGAGAGACACTGCCACTCAATTACATCACAATACACTCACAATAATGGAAGTAAAGACACCAGAGGATTGTAAAGATAGTTCAATACCTTTAATAGATATGACTTGCTGTCAGATTTTTTTTCAAACCCCAGTAGAGGCTATGGAGTATTATAAACCCATATAGAAGGGTAAACAACATATTAATAAATAATATAAACAAATTAAAAATAGCTTATTAAAAAGGTTCTTCATAACATCATTAAGGTCCTATATAGCACTTTCAAAGCATGGCTCTTTATCAAGAATTTTATTTTATTTGAACAAGAAAACCAATTAGGGTGGAATTTGATTTCCATCAGGATTTGACTAGATACACAGCAAAAAAAAAGCTTTTCTTCCTTAGTATTTTTGACTTGTTTCCAGTCCAAATATCTACAAATTTTCTGGGGAAAACAAGCAAAATTATCTGCCAATGGGGTAAGAAAAATTATCTTGTTTCTGTTTGGGACAGAAGATTTCAATCAGAAACAAGATTATTTATCATTGGCAGACAATTTTGCTTGTTTTACATAAAATTACACAGAAAACTATGTAAGTTTACATATCTAGTAAATGCATCTTGATTTAAGAATTTTTAGATATATTTGTACGTGAAATAAGACAAATATACTCAGTCAGAAAAGCTTTTTTGCAGTGTTGTTGGATGGTTGTGGTTTGCTATTGCTATTGTCACAGGGTGTTTAGGTGTAGGTTCATGTTTCATGTTTTTAGTTTCTCATGTTCACAGTCATGTGTTGTCATGCACTTCCTGGTTTGTCATGTGATCCTGCCATGTGCTCCCTGGTCTTGTGTTCTGTTGTGTCATGTTGTCATTGGTTTATTGGTTGATTATTGTTCACAGGTGTGTCTTGTCCTCAGTCTGTGTATTTAAGCCCTCATGTTTGCCATGTGTCGTGTCGTTTATTGTTAAATCAAGTCTTTTTGTTTTACGTTTTGGATTTTGATTTTGAGTTAATAAACTGCACTTGGGTTCTATCACCTTGCCTATCAGTGGAGTATGTTACAGAATAACAGACCACACCAACCATGAACCCAGCAGTTGCCATCCTGCGTGTGCGCCAAGGTCAGCGAAGCCTAGAGGAGTATGTGGAGGAGTTTTTGGAACTTTCTAGTGGTGTTGATTTTAATGATGTGGCACTGAAGGACATTTTAAGACATTTTAGAGCGGATCCGAACTGCTCACGGATGCCAGGGGGGAAGATCCACTTCTCCCTGGCCCAATACCTCGACCATGCCCTGGTCTTGAGTGGGTCCTCATTCACTGTGGGAATGGTGGATGAGGAGTCCCAGTCCAGCCCACGTCCAGGCCCCGGCTCCAGCCCACGTCCAGGCCCCGGCTCCAGCCCACGAGGCCATCCAGGCTCCAGCCCACGTCCAGGCCCCGGCTCCAGCCCACGTCCAGGCCCTGGCTCCAGCCCACAAGGCCATCCAGGCTCCAGCCCACGAGGCCATCCCGGCTCCTGCCCACGTCCAGGCCCCAGCTCCAGGCCATGTCCAGGCTCCGTCTCCGGCTCCAGTCCTCGTTCAGGCTCCAGCCCACGAGGCCGCTCCGGCTCCAGCCCCCGTCCAGGCTCCGGCTCCAGCCCACGAGGCCGCCCCGGCTCCAGCCCGCGTCCATGCTCCAGCCCAAGACCCCTTCGTCCTGCCCAAGAAATTTTTTTGGGGGGGGCAAGGGGTACATTGAGGCCACGAAGGCCACGCCGCCGTGGCCCCCTGAACTACAGTTACCGCCATGGCCCCCTGAACTACAGTTACCGCCATGGCCCCCTGAACTACAGTTACCGCCATGGCCCCCTGAACTACAGTTACCGCCATGGCCCCCTGAACTACAGTTACCGCCATGTCCCCTTGAACTAACGTTACCGCCATGGCCCCCTGAACTGCCAGAATTGCCATGGCCCCTTGATCCACAGTGACCGCCATGGCCGCCCACGGCTCCTGATCCGCCATGGCCGCCCACGGCTCCCGATCCGCCAAGGCAGCCCACGGCTCGATCCGCCATGGCCGCCCACGGCCACGCCTGAGGGTCCAGGTCCGCCTCAGGGTCCAGGTCCGCCCATGCCCACGCCTCAGGGTCCAGGTCCGCCACGCCTCAGGGTCCAGGTCCGCCACGCCTCAGGGTCCAGGTCCGCCCGGGGATCTGTCACAGGGTGTTTAGGTGTAGGTTCATGTTTCATGTTTTTAGTTTCTCATGTTCACAGTCATGTGTTGTCATGCACTTCCTGGTTTGTCATGTGATCCTGCCATGTGCTCCTGAGGCCTGTTGCACAAAGCTAGCTGAACAAACTCTGAGTTTCAGAGTAGGTTTAGAGTTGACAAATCCAGATAAATCCAACCTGGTTTAGATCAAGTTCAATTGTTTCTCAAAGCTTGGTATAAACTTTCTCTGTCAACTCAGGTTCAATCCAGAGTTTGCAATTAACACTGAAGCGCGTGCACTTGAAAGCGTGACACATGCGGCAAACAGCCAATCACAGAGTCCGTTTGATTCACTTCTCTTCTGAAGATTGAGAGATCGTTCTGAAAATTATCATGAAATTAAATGTGTTTAAAGCAGGAATAAACACTTGTGCTGCAGCGTCAATTTAAGAAGGCAGCTGAAAGAATATCTGACTATATCAATGCATGATGTGAATCAAATAAATATGCCTAATAATTATAGGTTCACAAAGAGCTCAAATAAATACACGATGTTTGAAAGAATTATGAATGCATGTTTTATATTTATATTAATATTTGGCTACTTGTCAATATAATATAATTATATGAATATATTATGTGAATTAAAAGTAATTATAATTCATATATTATGAATATAATAAATAATTTGCACCAAAAGATGAGCAATTTTGTCTCTAAAGTTTTTCACTATAAACTACTTTAATTTGAGAGATACAGGTGGTGTGAGTTTTACTTGCAGCTGATTGGTCCAGTTTGAGTTTGTGATCTCAAACTCCAGAATAAAACCTGCTCCAGAACAGGTTAGCTGTGTAGTGTAAGTTACCATGGTGATTAACACGCTAAAAACCAATCCACCTTCTTGAGCCCGAAAAACCAGAGTTTGCTCAAACTAATCTCAAACTTACCTGGGTAGCAACTGAAACCAGCTTTGTGCAACAGGCCACTGGTCTTGTGTTCTGTTGTGTCATGTTGTCATTGGTTTATTGGTTGATTATTGTTCACAGGTGTGTCTTGTCCTCAGTCTGTGTATTTAAGCCCTCATGTTTGCCATGTGTCTTTGTCTGTTATTGAATGTGTAACCACTGTCGGTGAGTGTCAAGTCTTTTGTTTATTGTTAAATCAAGTCTTTTTGTTTTACGTTTTGGATTTTGATTTTGAGTTAATAAACTGCACTTGGGTTCATCTGAAACCTTGCCTTCAGTGGATTCTTATTACAGCTATGATGTCATGTGAGTGACAGGTTGTCCCGTCAATAATTGATGTTGAAGAAGAGATGCTGTTGTAAAAACAGAGAAGTTATTTTATTTACGGAAATATGAAAAATAAAAAAAAAAGAATAGTCATTAGTCAATTCAATTTCATGGTGACTTAACATGTAAACACATTTTTAGGAAACAGATATTAATTAACTAACTTGCATAAAACAATTGTAAGACTCATCTGTTGATCCTTTCATGGATAGCTACATGAGATCAAGTAGGACAGCATGAAAGATTTTCATCAGCCAACAAAGAAGCAGCTCAGCATTACTGCAATAAGCCATTTCCTGATAAACTTTTGTCGTGGAAAGGTGTATGGTAGAATAGACATAACAGTGGTTTATTATTGTACATTTTTTGTTGACACAAGCGATGTGTCCTTTCTCTTTTACTCTTTAGCGGCTTCAAGCTGCCAGCTGTCATTTTTTGTGTGATTCAGGTTGGTTCACACACTTGAAAAATACTTGTGTCCATGCACAAATTCAAGTTAACAATAGCATTGTCATTTACAATCATACACCATGCTGGTGTAATTGTTTGTCACCTTTCTCAATAAGAAAGTACTAGTTTGAATACTGTAAAAATCTATTTGACTTCTGAAATATTGACCAGGTCCATGTAGAGGATAACACAAACAATACCAGACGCTGACCTGAGCAGGAACCTAAATACACAGTGATGATGAGACAATGACAAACAGCTGAGCTCATTAAATGAATAACCATGACAAACCAATAGGGTGGCTAAACTACTGGCTCATGGGGACCCTGATTCGAGTCTGACCTGGATCATATCCCAATGTATCCTTTGGCCTCTTTCTCACCCTTACTTTCCACTTTTCTATCAAATAAAGCCTCAAATAAAAAAAAATCTTAGGCTGAAGGGCTTTATGAGGTACAGTTTAAGAGTTATGTAAGAGATATAAGAGTTATGATATGTATGATAGCTCTTCTCTGCCAATTGCATTTGTCAGTGCAGACAATTAAATTATGTTTTCAATAGGAGACTGTGTAGGCCCCTGGAGAAGGAAATACACACTCCTGGCAGAACATATAGCCCGTCCAGTTAGAATCATCTGATCATCTTGGGCTGCCAAGTGGAGTGTGTTAGACGTAAGAGACGTGCATGGTAAAGAGCTACTAAAGCTTGGTTGAACGAACCTGGAATACTTATTCAGATATTGCATCAAAGTATCAATGTACTATGTGATAACATGTTTATTTATTTATTTTGTAGTTTGGAAAAATAAAGTGATAGTTCATCAAAAAACAAAAATTCTGTCATCAATTACTCACCCTCAAGCTATTCCAAACCTGTTTGAATTTCTTTCTTCTACTATGGAAGTCAGTGGAGCCCTGGGCCTGTTTTATTACCCATGGTCCTCAAAGGTTTTGGATGAATTATCCCTTTAATGGAGCTCTCAGCATCATAGGAAATTAAAAAGGTTCTCCTATCAAATCAAAGCTAAAACCCTTTAGAATCTTTTGTTTAGATAAGTTGTTTAATTCATTTAAAAACATTTAACATTTCATAATCTATCTATCTATCTATCTATCCTGTCTGTCTGTCTATTTATTTATTTTGAATGGATTAAAACTTTTTGCCTGTTGATTTTGCTCTTCCAGTCGATAAGTCATGTGCACTGAGCTAAAAAACTGGATTTGTCTGGCCTCCTGTCCACCTAAATCGACCGTATCTCCTCTTGCCAGCTCAATCTACATGACAGCTTTCTCCTTTAGGTCTGCCCTCATCTGTCCGATCATCATCACTGTGTCAATCAACCTTTCTGATATACAATATCAGCCTGTGGGAACACAGTAGCATGATCTTCCCTCTGCTCTTTCTGGAATCTTTTATCGTGTTGTCATGGGAAATAGTATTTAGTCTCTATTTTATCTTTTATTTTGTATATTTCTACATTATGAAGTAATATACTTAATTTTTAATGTTCATTTATTTTTTAATTGTGTGATTACTCAGTATTATATTTATCAGCACAGCAGTTTTACTATTTTGAGCCATTAGACAAGCTACTGTTGCATTTGCTCTCCTATTGGTGGATTAAAGTCACCACCTAGTGGACACTACCTTGTATTGCAAGTTATTCATGAAATTACATTATGTCCTCTATTCTAAACAACTCATTTTATTTACTTTCTCTGAAATACATCATGGATTTGGTTAGGGTGTTTTGTTCTGTATAAAATATACCTCTTTTACAGGATCAAATATGAGCCGATATTTCAATATATTCAACAAAATATGCCGTTTTTATTCATGGCATTGCAAAAATAGAATTATGATATCTGTAAATTAACTGTGTTATTTAATTTTTTTATTTAAAGAAAATAGTGAAATGTAATGTTATCATTATTCACTTGATACTGAAAGGCAATGTTTAGAATCATAATATTTAGTACACTGAAAAAAAACAACAAGATTTACTTAATTACTTACTTTTTTATTTTTTAAGTAAATTTTACTTATGAAATTAAATAAAGTAAAATTAACAAAGAAAATAAGTCACATTTAACTTAGTAAAAGTTTTACCAGTTTTACAATTTAACCAGTAAAAGTTTGAGTCATTTCTACTTAGTTAGAAAATATCCTTTGTAATAGATTTTACTCAATAACTATAACTTTGAATAAAATCTCACTTTAAAAGTGTATGCTTTACTTAGAAATACCTGAATAAATGACATACTAGATAATGTGTACATATACACCATATCTATATGTTGGAGATATTGAAGAACCTGAACACAGAGACCTCAATACACAATCACGGTAACATTCAATGGGTAATTTTTGAGTATGAATGTGTCGTTTTGAGTAGAAAAATGAACTCCAAATGTCACAAAATGGCAAGTTACTAAACTTAACAAAATCAATGATAAAACAGCTGGAAAACAGTGAAAAACCAACCTCCTTAATTAGTCAAACCCCAGTGCATGATGGGAACACCAGTATCAGAAAAGTTTAGTAGTTTTACTTCATTTTAAAACGTTGATATTTACGCTTTAATTTCTACAAGCTTGAACTGATTACTGATATATAGGATTTACTTACTTTTTAAAATGCTTGCCTGAACTAACTTTTTCATGTAGAAATTACATTTGAATTGTGGAAGTGATTTCCGCTTTCCATGTCTGTTACTGGGAACAGCTGTGCACCTTAATTAACATGCTTATTTATTTACTTTTAATTGCAAGATTTTCAAAGGGGTAATTAGAATATGACTAGGTATGTTAATCATTAGTGGATACCTTCTGGTATGCAAAGTAGGCCTATGTCTGTTTAAGCTGCAGTTAAGTTAGTTTAATGTTTGACCTACATTAGCCCTATAAACCAATTAAACTATTTAATATGACATGATATCAAACTAATAGTAAAATGTTCAGAAGAATATCACTTTTATTGCATAAAGATTTGTAGAATTAGCATTGCATATGCTTTATAATAATTTTGGAACTTTAAACGTGCAATACTGTAAATCCATATAATGATGTTTGGCCTAAAGGTATCAAACCAACTGTAAATTACTCAGACTATTATTCCCTATAATGCACAAGTCTTGTTTTTCTGAAAGTTGTGAACACTGGTTTCATGATTCCTGCATGGCTTCTGCCCTTGATGAGCCATCTCCATAAATGAAATAAAACACAGAAAAGGAGTAGGCAAGAAAGGATTACAATGTGTTAATATAACACACCTAAACTGATCACCAGGAAAGTAAAAAAAAAAAAAAAAACAGATTAATAAACTGAAAAACAAGCCTTTTTGCATTTATAGGGAATAATATTCTGAGTAATTTACATTTGGTTTGATACCTTTAGGCCAAACAGTGTTGTAGATGTAATGGATTTACAGTATTGCATAGATTTTATTATAATAATAATGCTGCTAATTCCAAAAACAGATAATTGTGCAATAAAAGGGATATGTTTTTATTTTTTTATTGAAATTAAGCCTTGTGCTATGCAAAGTGCATTTGTTTCTGTGAATCTGAGTTGGTTTGGGCTGAAAACATGAAATGCACAGGGAGTTTAAAGGGGTATGAAACTGAATGTCTAATGAATGTCAAATGTTAAACTAACTCCAGTGCTTACGTGAAAACTACTTCCACATTCATGTATCCTACTACAGACAGTCGGATCGAAATGCGAAAAGTGAAATTGCGTTCGTGGTTTGTGGTCAAACACTGAGGTTTTTCAGATTGACTGTCACAGCTTTCTCTCCGTATATGTTTCTTTGCAGCCACACTGGATTCTTCACTGGAAACCAAAAAGTAACCCACTCCCGCTAAACGTTTACTCTTCTTCCCGGGAACAATAAATTCTTGCACCCGGGAACAATACAAGTTGACTAAAAGTTTGCAAAGAATTATTTCCTACTAAAGCAAGGCAATATCCATACCATACTGGTGGGAGTGGCCTTGGACTGCAACATGCCCAGTGCATTGTGGGTGTTGAAGTTCCATTTTGATGCTATTGGGAATGCCTCACGTGTGCAACTATTTCAATTCCTGATTGGTGCAACGTCACCCAAAGACCATAAATTACTTTAATCTCTGAGGTCTCTTACGTTCCTGCTCTAAGCAGAGAGTAAATAATATTATTACTTATTATAAGACCACGAACATTCTAGACCAAATTCAATCAAATCATCTTATGAGTTATAAGAATATCAGCGTAAAGATACCAAGCAAGATACAATTTCGATCAGTCATTCAACATTTATACAATTACATGAATTGTGAGTGATATACGTATATGCATAATGGTCATGTGTATTGGTTATACATGATATAGAAGTATGCCGTAGAAGGCTGTTCGACAATCACTGTAGTGATTTGATGCAGTTTATGTGTAACATGGTTTCTGTGAGTTTGTCTTTGTTTCCCCCCTTAGTGCTGGGCTCTTGAGGAATTTTTATGGCATTCACAGACCAGGACATTAGGGATTAGTTTCTATATGGGTGAAGGGCAGGAACTGCCTATGGACCAATGAGACGTTCTGTCCTTACTGGGCTTGGTACCACAGTTGGTCTTCTTGGCCCCTAAGAGGTGTCTGTTCTTGTCCCCATATCTTTATCTGATGGGGGTGAACAGTTTGTTTGTGATAGTCCACCAAGATCCAATCAAAATATAGCAAACTTTTGTCCACTGTTACTGGCAGAGAGGGGCCCGGCCATTAACCGGGTTCTGGAATGTTGAGTTGGGATGGCTACGGAGAGACATCTATGGTTGAACCTTTCAGGGATTAAATAAAAAGAGAAATCTTTTCTCCTGGATGCCCCGGTGTCTCCTCCTGGCCTCTTCGGTGACGCTGTCAGTTCAGGTTTCAGGAGGCTAATTTACAAGCAGTGACAATCCAAAGGTTCATCCTTCGCTGGTCCCAGGCCCCAAGGGCTGCTGCCAGGGAGCAGCTGAGGAGCGTCATTCTGTTGGGGAAGGCTTCGGGAAAGAGGTCCTCTTAAAGCAGATCCCACACACCACTCTGTGTGCCCGCACCTCAGGAAATCGATCTGCTAACCCCACCACCATTGCTGTCTCGGGGTGCAGCGGTTTCTAGTGAACTCACATCTTAATATCCGCCTGGTTGGGAATAGTTGCACACGTGCTTGAGACGTAATCACACTATGGCATTCCCCAAAGCGCCATCACATGTAATAACATTCTCTGGGAACCATGCATTGTTTCAGTCGTAACCTGAGACATTTTCCTACCTATTTGGCAAAAGCAGCAGCCTTTTTTTCTAGCCAGGTAGAACTTTTTCTTTTTTTTATTCGCCTTTCTACTGTAGCCAAGTTTTATTGAAAGCCTATTTTGCCACCAGTGAAGTAACCCTTTAATTTTCCCATTTTACCACCTGCTAACAAGTGTAGAATAACTCAGAACTCAACCAACATTAAATTCCCTATTTGCCAAGACACAGAGATTCTTGTTAGGCTATTCATAATATAGAAGCTGGAGACAGGTATTTGTTATTGCTATTAAATGGTTTCCATCCCCTAGAGGAGCAACGTTGAAAAAAATATGTTAAGGCTTCCTTCAAAGAGCCCAAACAATCAGCATAAGTGCTGTCACACACAAGAGCCTTGAATAAATTAATTATGAATTAATTAAATGACTCTGTGTTTGAATGATGACCAATAGCAGGCTTGTTGCTAATTTGTGGCTGTTATTTGTGGCTCGAAATGGCGGCACGGTGGCTCAGTGGGGTCCTAAACCAGGAGTCTGTGTGAAGTTTGCATGTTCTCCCTGTGTTACCGCAACTTTTGTTTAATGACCAATTTAAAACCATAATTTAACAAAGGTAAATTAACTAAGAAACATGTAATCATGTTTAATGCAAGCATGTTAGGTGCGGTTTCATACTATATATATTTATAATCAAAAGTTCATATTCCCAGAACTCTCAGTTGAGCACAGATGAAGCTCTTGTGAATAAAGGTACTATAAAAAGTGAAACTCAGATCTCTATTGTTTACCCTTTTTTAATGTATTGGTTGTCTCGATAAAATGTAATTATACAAAAATCTTACCTTAACAGTGAGCTGGCATTTGCCCCTGAGAGATGGTGACAAGATCACACAGTTTCCCAGACTTTACTCAATTAGTGCTGTTAATGGGGGCCCTATAGTGTTGCTTAGCAACACGTGTAGCTGCTGAAGATTTGGTCCTGTAAGCTTTTTCCAAAATTTTCTCTAAACTGTTTCTCAATTCTATTTCATTCTAAAGTAAAAACACATTGTCTTTGGACAGCAAGAAAGAATGAAAAGAATGAAGAAAAAACCCAGACTTCAGCACTATAGGTAGCAGCCGCAGGATTTACTTTCAATGTGGATTTCAATTGCAAACATCCTTTTGTTTTTCCAGCTCTTATGTGCAGTAGAGACGGATGTCAATAGCTTGCTGCTCTTGTTAATAATGTCATGTCATGTCCTGCCATGTCATGTCATGTCAATATAATCCAGGTGGATCCTGCTCATTGGTGGTGGTTGATGAGATTCCTCCTTTTATATGTAAAATGCTCTTTACCCAGAAAAGCGCTATACAAATGTAACAAATTAATTAATGGACAGTTTGGATTTCTGTAGACACCTATTTCATAGTAACACTTTACTTTAAGGTCCCATTAGTTAAGGTTACTGCATTAACCAACAATAGACATACATTTACAATTTGTATAAATCTGTTGATAGTTAACAAAAATACAGCTTTTCAATGTGTTCATGTTAGCTCAGGTTATTTAAACAATATTAAAAGATCAAAAGATTAAAATAACTTTTGATAATAATGCATTAGTCAAGACAAGGATGGCAGCAGGGGATTAAGATTTATTAGCCCCTGCTGGTATATGCCATAACTACATGGTTTACTTTGTTGAGTCATTCTCAAAGAAAAGGATGCAGGTTTTGTTTAAAGCTACACTGTGTAACTTTTAGTTTATTCTTAGCTAAAAACACTTAGTTCTTTCAAAAATATATGTGCTCATTAATATATATTTACTACTTTCAAGTAATAAAGTATTCCCGTAAGTTTATAATATGCCATTGAAAATACATACGGGTGAAGGGGTTCAAATGCCGGTCGCCATATTGCCCCTCCATCTTGAAAGTACAGTAGCCAAAGAGGGACATACCCGTAAATTCAAGATTCGCCTTTCGCGTTTTAACACTCGATGGCACCGTGTCAAATGTGAAGAGTGTGAACTTTGCCTTCTGTATATTGTACGATATAGTAAGGCAAAGAAGAGTGTGAACTTTGCCTTACTATATCGTACAATATACAGAATAACGATAGCACTGATAAAAGTTACCTTACTAAGATTAGCTTGCATTCGTCTGGGAACCTGATAGCTGATGTTAGCAATGTAAAACTATTATTCTTTTTACATAGATGTCATAACCTACATGTTAACTGACAAATTGAATAACTGCAAATTATAATCATTTTCTAAAGTAACCTCATCACTTGAAGGAACACTTATGGACGAGGTCGAACTGGAACCCATGTTAATCTTGGACTAAATCGGCCACCGTAGGAGTTAAAACGAAATCGGAATTGAGAGGAACAGAAACTAATATTCACTGGATGGTCGTATACCTTTTCACCACTAGATGGGGGAAAATATCACATAGTGTAGCTTTAAATAGATTGTAGGTAAATATTCAGCATTCTTCTTAAAGGCACAATATGTAGCCTAATTTTTGCCACTAGAGATCGCTTATTAAAAAAAACGCGTAGCTTGATGGTGCCTTGATTTTGTCGAATCGTGTGTTGTTGTCTTTACCTCAACAGGCGGTGGAAAAGAATCTGATGGGACTCGGGCAGAAATCATATTCATGGATGAGCTAATTTAATAAAGATAAACATTATGAATCAGGGTGGGGCTGAAAGCCGTTGGAGCGGAAAGGGCTGCTAGAGTGATTACTAATGAGAGACAAGCGTGACATACAGCTCAAAAGTAGTGGAGCTTTTATAATGCCGAAGACGGCTGCTTCCGCTTCTTCCAGTCATGCGTAGGCTGTGGGGTAACGCAGCGCATCATGATAATTTTACCACGTTAGATGCATTTGAGTGTGTTGAAAGTTATAATGCTACTCTGTGCGTTTGCTCAGCAGCTACTATAAGAAACTTGTTGCAGACTGCAGGAAGCTAGATCAATATTAGGCATGGTAAAATATGGTATTCATGGTAAATCAAGGAAACAAGATTTAAATAATAAGAAAAACTGTGTTGCGCTATATTAACAATGATTAGTTTTCTGTCAATGAATGTATCCAAACAGTTGCTCACCTGTCTAATAAAATACATAATATATTTGGTGTTTCCATGGTTTCTACAAAATAAAACCGGAAATTGAGGGTACCACAATGATGCCATTGATAGGCGATGCACATCCTGGTTAAAATGGCTTATTTCTCTGAATTTAAACATTCTTGGAAACATTTGGGATTATGTAAATCAACAAAAAATATATAACATTTTTCTAGTGGTTTTTGGATATTTTAATCCAAAAAACATTTTGTGCCTTTCATTTGTAGGCTACTATAAAGTAGCATTTCACGTTGGTGTTGTTTCTGGTTGTTTCCCATAAAGCCTAGTTCAGACTGCACGATTTTCGAACTGGTACGATCACTCACTGCTCTTTTCACACTGCATTAGGGTTGCCACCGTCCCATAAAATACGGAATCGTCCCGTATTTACAAGAAAAAAAAATGACGCGTCCCGTACAAAGCAATACGGGACGCGATTTGTCCGTATTTTACATAGGTCCACACGTAGTTCAATAAACAAATACGGATTTTTCAGTGTGTAGAGTACTGATAGCAAATATAAAGATATCCATTTGATAATAAGTAGTAGAGGAACTCATTTGTGCGTGATTGCTTTAGCGGCTTTGTTGCCATAGCGGCGGAGTCTAGAGAAGATGCGCTGTAGTGTTCCTGTAAACTTGCGTGGTTTTTAAAAACATGTCAAGCTTGCGTCACGTCCACCGTTTGAATGCAAGAGAATCTCCAGATATAGAACTAAATAGCCTATCAAAAAGGTATCAATGGGTTTGTCCAGTAACTCACGATGAACCTCAGGCCAACTGCACACTTTATGAGAAGCATTTCTGTTGCTCAGACTGTCTGACTTAAAGTGGCAGCGCTGACAGACCGGTAAGGTTAATTAATAAATTATAGCCTAATAAATGTTATTATTAATATAATTTATAATTTAACTAGGCTATAATTATCATACATAATAAATAGTCCTGTCATATAAAGTTTGACATTTAAAAAAATATTTAGATAAAAACGGGACCAATAATTAGGCTACATGATAATATAGTCATAATTTAAGTAAATTAATACAAAAAAATAAACATTTTTGAAATTCAAAAAAGTGATTACTGGTTCAGAATGACTGCTTAAAGGGACAGTTCAGCCAAAAATGAAAATTCTGTCATTTACTCACCCTCAAGTAGTTCCAAACATGTGTACATTTATTTGTTATGTTGAACACATGACTCCTACTATGGAAGTCATTGGTGCCCCTAAAGCAGCCTGGGTAAACTTTCTTCAAAATATCTTCACTTGTGTTCAGAACAAAGAAACTCATACAGGTTTGAAACATCATGAGGGAGTAAATGATGACAGAATTTTAATTTTTGGGTGAACTTTCCATTTAAAGTGCACCAAAATAGGCTACTAAAGAGTTCTTTAGAAATAAATAAAAATCAAATGTAAAATAATATAAAACCTGCTCTGTTGCAAGTTCACATACTTGATCTCATGTTTTCTTATGTTTTATTATTGAACCATTTCACGACGTATTCTTTATTTCTATCCTTTATACAATTTTTTTTTTTTTGGGGTGGGGGCTGGTTGGTGTGGGTCGTCAATGGGTGTCCCTTATTTTGGCACACTGAAGGTGGCAACCCTACACTGCATGACTATCTGGGGTAGCAGTCACTGCTGTGTTCACATATATTTGGCATTCTAAATATCTGGATCTGTCGGCGATTCAAACTCCTGCTGTGTGAAATGCGTTCTTCTGACTGAAAATAACATCGGCGCTGACCAACAGCCAATGAGAGAGAGAGCAAGATACAGGGCAGCGGGAGGTTCAGGGAGGAGTTATAGACCACAATATCCTATTTTAATAGATATATTTACAATTTTATCAAACAGAAACAAAGCCCAAACATTTGCACGTCCAGTCGCAGCAGCAGAACATTGCAAAATTATTTATTTACCTAAAACTGTGTTTGGAGTCATTCATTGCATCCTGTGTCTCCAATAATTTCTGCCAGTTTATCAATTTTAATATCAATTCCAGTCTCGCGAGCAACGTGCTGCTAGCAATTTTGGGCCCTATGAAAGAATATGAAGTTGGGCCCCCCTATCGTACCATTTAGGGGGGTAATTTTGCCAGAAATGCAGAAATAAGACGTAATTTTCTTTTATTTGTTACTCTGGTAGATTATACATTTATAATTTATATTACATTACTGCTAGTACTGTTACTACTAATAAAACCAATCTCTGGGGCCCGAAAAGTGCATGGGCCCTTAGAATCGTCCTAACTTTCCCCCCCTTAGCGGCACCCCTGCGCGCAGAACTCCAGTCTGACGCACATGTGATCTCGCGTTGTTTACTTGTCACATCGCACGTGTGTTTGTTTGGAAACGTTGGGAAACGTAGTTTGCGCACCGGAGAGAGCGAGTTGGTGATTCTTCCTCTTGTACAGTCATGCAGTGTGAAACCCCCTGTCGCCGATCCATCGTGCAGTGTGAACACAGCAGTGACTGCTAACCCAGATAGTCATGCAGTGTGAAAAGAGCAGTGAGTGATCCTACCAATTTGAAAATCGTGCAGTGACAGTCTGAACTAGGCTTAACGTTAAGTGTTTCCTGAGAGAAACCACTCAAATCGATTCAGTGCTTGAGTTGTTCGAAACCGATTCAGACGCAAAAAGATTCATTCACAAGACAATCGATCATTTATAAATCGAGCATTGATCGTTCTAATTAGCGGATATACAAGCACAATATGTTATTACTGTTTTTTTTTGTGCAGATGTCATTGAAATGAATATGAATTCGAACGGATAGCACACACTTATAGGTCTTTGAAACAAAGGCTGAATCTGAAATGGCCCCCTATACCATTAAAATAGGGCAATATTTGAGGGGACAGCCATTTGTAGTGGTGTCCGAAACCATAGTGAACATTATTGAGTAGGCTACTCTCATCCCACATTGCACCAACCGCAATAACGAGTGTACAACCGATACACTCATCAGCTGTTCGACTTCACGCACTCGTTTTCATTCACTCCTTCAAGTGAACTGCATTATTAGTGGACTAAAGTAGGGAATAGTGAATGAGGGTTTAGGGTGGCGATTTCGGATTCAGCCAGATTAGTTTGTCGTCTCCACCTCCATACCTCTCTGGCAGGTCACGTGATCTCGCTGTAGAGCCTGCTGCCGGTCAGTGAAAGATTGAAGCGCTTTGGCTTCTTCCAGTCGAGTGCTGAGCGTCAGGGGAGTGAGGCGCGTGAGAGCTCAACACCGGAATCATGGCAACCACAACAGCAGGTGAGAATATTCTGCTTTCATTTTTCCAAACACTTCTAAACCACAATGTCACGTTTTACTTTACTTATTCACATTTAATAATTAATTGTATACCGTTATTTCTTTCCTAGAAGCCGAAACCCGTCAGAAATTGCTGCGAAACGTGAAGAAGGAGGTGAGTGATAGTAAAAACAAATAAAGCCAAGTGAACATAAGGCTGAAACGCCCTTTGAAATGTGACTCATGTTTCAGTCATGTTTAAAAATGTGAGATGCATGTTAACCAAACACTGGAGCTAACCTTATATCTAAAATAAATGTTTTGCCAAAGCAAAATAAGCATATGTTTATTCGATTTAATTGTTTGCATAGTTATTGTACTGTGAAAAACTGGCGCTCCCAGTCTAGAGTAGCTATATAATGAATTATTTATTAGTTTTTACATTTCTATTTTTTCATGAATAGGTTATGCTAGCTGTTTATCTTCCCCCCCCCCCATCAAGCACCTGTCAAACTTAATACCAGCCTTTATCTTATTTATTTCTTTGCAAAGCATACTCATGTCTGTATTAATAAAATAGAGAGCATGAGTAGATTTGCAGGTTTATGTTATATTATTATAATAACACATTTCTTATTGGCTCTATGTGGATTTAATATACAGACATACGTTGTGTTCAGATCTATTACGTTGTGATACTATTTATTATCGTCCACATCTCCATTTAACAAACCAGAAGCATTCTATAAGCACTTAATACATGTAAAAACTGCCATTCTCACTCCTCAGACTGACTGCTAGTCTTTAAAATACCTTTGTTTGTTCATAGATTATCTTCTTTTGGCAATGTAAAATGCAGTTTAAGGCTCAGGGCATTCTTGTGCTATTGATTTGAGGCCACTAAGGGCAGTCATCATTTGGCACCACAAATTGCATTGTATTGTCTGTGCCTTTCAGTCCTTTAATTTGATTAATAGGTTTCAATAATCCTTTTGGGTTAAGCAAACAACCCTCTCACTGTGTGTATTTGTGTATGTTTAAGTATTTGCTTAATGGATGAGGTTTCGTATGAATTTTGGTGTGAATTTGTAGATGATTTACTAGTATTCACACGTGCCCTACATGCTGATTCTAGATTGATATATGGTTCATTATTATGAGTTGTGATTGCAGTCACTGATGTACTTATTATTATTCCTGTGTGGCAGCGATTTACTCACTGGTACTGTGGTATATTACTATTTTAAAATGTAAAACTCATAGCTTTGTGTCAAATGACAGATTATGGTCCATGCACCAGCCTCCTTGGACCCTCTCTTGTCACAGTCATGTAATGCCCAAATTATGAGAAATTATAGTACTGTTATGTGAAAAAATTGTAGTTACAAGAATGAGCATTTGCTGTAAGTCTGTCGATATGAATTTTACATCTTTAGTGGCTTTTTTGCGAAGGTTGGGCATCTCAACTTGAGGTTCTTGGCAGTCAGTGCCTGGTCCATAATCTGTGTCTCAGTGTATCCCAGTAGATGCATAAAAATGTTGCCGCTTGAAACACATTATTATGATGACTGAAACGGCTAATCAAGAAGAGTGGAGAGAGGTGAACTCTCACCCTGCGCTGTATGGTGCTCATAATGACAATGTATTTTTGATCCACTCCGGGATTTAGAGCATAGCTGCCTGCAACCTGTCACTTCTTGAGTCGTTTGGCATTTGCAGTGCATGTTTACCCTTTGCAGCTGTTACCTAAAATTACGGTAGATCATTATTATGGATATTACATTGCTGATATGATATTATGAATAGGCAGAGCAACAAAAAGGCTCATTCTGTGTCTTGTCAGTATCAGTTTGTGATCTCTCTCTCTCTCTCTCTCTCTTGCCCACACCTGTGTTGACACAAGGAGAGGGTCATGCGCAGAAAGTCTTTCCACACTCTACCCAGCAGCCTACAATTTGTTTACCTTTCTCTCCCAGCTTCCTTTAACGCAGCCAGTTTAATCCATTGCTTATCAGTATCCTCAAAGAAGATCTTTATCCACCTTAAACTGAATAATGGCTTTATTATTAAGTTATTTAATTGCTACAATGACATTGCTATATTTTTTAATAGATTGTATTTGATCATTAATTATCGTTAATTACTCACCCTCATGTTGTTAGAAACCTGTAAAACCTCCGTTCATCTTTGGAACACAAATTAAGATATTTCTGATGAAATCCGAGAGGTTTCTGAGCCCCCATGATTCAAAAGATTCATAATTAAATCAGGTAACGTGCCTGATTTCAGAAACCAAAACAGACAGTAATAAAACATAGTAAAGAAGATCAAATCATATTACTTTTTTCCCCTGTTATATATTTCTATGGGAAAAAAAAACATCTGTTAGAGTCCCTCAGCCAATTAATCACTGTTCTGGGAGCAGAGACCAGTCTGTGAATGTGTTGTTACAAAACAAGTCCGCAAGATGTTATTACAGTGTGCGCAAGAAACACTTAAACCTCATGCCAAACCAAAAAAAGCTTGTTAAACTGTTGAAGCTACTGAGAATCATTTATTCCTAAAAGTGATTAAAACAGAAGACATATTATGTTGATGTGGTTAAGAAGAACTATTTATTATGTGCTGTATTTGGACTGTTTGTATTAAATCTTCCGGGTCTATCTTGGTGTCTTTGTATACCAACTCCAGTTAAACCAAATATTGGTTGTTTCAGATTTATAGATTCTATTAATTTATATTATTTTGTTTTGAACTAAAATTAATTCATCCCCATGAAATCAAAATCTAAGTTTTTTGTTGTTGTTGCTTTAAGTATGAACATGTTAGCCGTAAGGTTTTCTATAAGCTAGTGTACTTGTAGAAACAATGACTGAATTCGCATTTAAAAGATAAAGGCGTTCAAAACATACAGCCAATATGAATCGATGCAAAGTGCACACAGTCTGCTCCGGTCCAGAGACACGATAGCACAGAGCCGATCATATGCACAAGTCGGCGCAGACCACTTTTGGACTCAGACCCTTTGGAATTCTACAGAGAATGCTATATTTTAAAGCGACATGGAGGAGAAACGGTTATAGACAGACTCTGCATTAGACATCTCCATGCATGCATAAATTACACACTTTTCAAACTACACATCCTCAGCATAATTACGTTCACTGTTTTGATTTAGTAATAAAGCACATGTGATGCGAAACATTATTGGCTATTTACAAAAGCAGGGAGGAGCTGCTCGATATGTCCTGCCCTGTTTTCCTGTTTTAGTGGAAATTACGTTAACACAATGATATTAACACTGCATGTTTCAAGGCACTTCAGTGGGCCTTTAAATAGAGCGGTTTATTATTTAAACTTTACAAAATATATGTTATGTTATGTTATATTATTTAAATATTATTATTATTATTAGTATTTTATTATTGTTATTATACTATTTTATATTATCAGACAAACATTAAAGCCATAATGTCTTCTGGTTTTCTTTTTGGGTTGTTTGGGAATCATAAGAATGGCCCTAACAGCATAGCTCTATTTCACCCCCACATGGAATATTTAATGTGTCCGAAATCACATATAGTATCACTATATAATTGGTATTACTTTGCGATCATTAAAAAAAAGTATGTATAGTGTAGTGTATACTATGTGAGTACCAGTATGAATGAAATTTGTACATACTATATCCGCCATGTTGTCTTTGTCATGTAAACCTACAGCATTAGTTCATCCATTCACTCTCATCCATTCACTTCCATCATCTATCCATTCACAATGCTTAGTTAGTATAGTTCACTGACACAAGAGTTCTAGTAACTAAAAAAGAACTGTAGAGAATACTTAATCTTTTACTTTAGGTTTACTTTTGACTTAGTATAGCTACCATAGATGTTACCATTGTTGTGTTTTGCATACTAAATGTTAAAGTCTGTGTGTGACTCAAGCATGGTCAGCTGCAGATTATGTCAACTTAATTAAAAGTTCCACAGGTGTTTATGATGTAAGGGTTAGCAATACAATTGTAAACAATCATTATATGGCATAAAGGGAAATATTATCATTTTAAAAGATCTGACAAAATCATTAGTTAATTATTCAGTCAGAAGCTAGGTCAACTTTTAAAAGCAACCTATTTATTAGTTATCTTCCTTTGAAACCAAACTGATTTCTTGTTGCATCGCTGCATCAGAAAGAGAGTTAATAATAAAATGAAAGCAAGTGGCCAAACAAAGCTACTCTTATCACTATAATGGTGAGTTTTTTGTTTTGTTTTTGTTTTTTTGCTTGACAAAATGGCACTCAAACCAATCAGTTAATCTTAACTTGGTTTTCCTGAGTAAACAAGGAATGGTATGTGAATAATACAGATTACTAGATTTTTACAGTTAAGTTAAGACACTAAGTAAAGGTAACTAAAAAGTGTTCGTTAGAAGCACTGTTGGATTTTACAGTGTAGGAGAACCACTTTAAGCACGATATAGCACCTATATTTAAAGGTGCTATACAGCACCTTTGTCAAATGGTGCTACAATCATAGAACCACCCCATTCTCCTCCTTAGATTTTAGATCTGTTACTCCACTCTCATGTATGTTTGCTCTGAATGGGAATTTACTACAGTGACAAAAGCTGTTTGAAATCTCTTTTATTCTTTTCTGAGATCAGAAAGTCTTGTGTGGGGGCCCTGGAATAGTTCCTAATAGGAGCCTTGAGGGCAAAATGTTGAGAACCATGTTAACCTCAGGAAATACACTGTATTTGTATGTCTTTTTTTAATAATAATAATAATAATTTGTTACATTTATATAGTGCTTTTCTGGTTACTCAAAGCGCTTTGCATATAGAAGGGGGGAACCTCCTCAACCACCACCAATGTGCAGCATCCACCTGGATGATACGACGGCAGCCATATTGCACCAGAACGCCCACCACACACCAGCTTATTGGTATTGAGGGGACAGAGTGATGAAGCCTATCAGGATAGGGAGATGATTATGAGGCCGTAATGATGGACAGAGGCCAATGCTCAAATTTGGCCATGAATGCCATGGTTATACCCATACTCTTTTTCCGAAGGACATCCTGGGATTTTTAATGACCACAGAGATTAATTTTAATGTTTTAATCCTTTCCCCAACTAAACAAAGAGACTAAGAGAGAGTTCAAGAACCATTAAAGAAATGTATTGGGGCTTTAACAGGTTCTTTATATGGTAACAGTGCTATATAGCACCTCAACCACCCCAAAGAACTGCTGAAGAACCAAATATTTTTTGGTGTGTGCTATATAGTATGAAAGCGGGCATATTTAGATGCAGCAATCGACTTGCTTCTTTTTCTTTAAAACACAGGGGGCAATAAAAGAAGATTCAGAGCAACTCTGCACCTGATACAGATCAGCGGCTCATTAGGAGAGAGGTCTATTAACTGAGCTCATTGTGTCAAATTAGAAAAACATACAAGATGTTCAGTGCTGAGAAGCCCATTCAGGATCAAATTTTATTTTCTTGTGTGTACTGAGGGAGGAAAGGAGGGGATTTTGATAAGGGGTAATAACTGCTTTTTTGCTTAATAAACCTAGAAACATAACAACTGACTGACTGCGTTGAATTTATTTGTAAGAAGATAGGAACGCAGAATGCAACTGAAAAGATTATGCTGCTGGCACAGCTGCATAGGAAATGAGGTTACCTTGGACAACAGTCAATTATACAGTTTTGTGGTCATTATGCAAATATATTTAGCTGCAGAATGTCTCAAAATACCTATCAGAGCTATATAAAAAGACATTAAAAGGTCATAGCTTTTTTTAGTGTAGCAGATAAAAGAATAAATCAGTGAACATCATTTAATGTGTAGTGATGGAACTGTTCCATCAATAATAATCAGATTAGCATCTAAAAGATGTACATGGATCCCTTTTAGTGGTAAAGTAGTCATATTTTACACCGTTGCTTCAAGGTATGTGATGGTCCTGCTGTGCATTAACACCATGCATGTATGTGTCATGGGAAATGTTGCCCTAAGAAACATGAAACCTATTCTTGTAGAGCCTTATGGACTGTGAACAGATTTAGATCAACACCACCCACAGAGCATCGCTATTGGTGTATATATATTCTATGTATACCATTGCAAATGCAAACTTGTTATTTCAATGTTTTGGTCTCTCCTTTGTATACTATCATCATAACTAATTAATTAGCAGCTACAGTGAGTACGGAAGTATTCAGACCCCCTTAAATTTTCAGTCTTTGTTATACTGCAGCCATTTGCTAAAATCATTTAAGTTTCATTAATGTACACACAGCACCCCATATTGACAGAAAAACACAATATTGTTGACATTTTTACAGATTTATTAAAAAAGAAAAACTGAAATATCACATGGTCCTAAGTATTCAGACCCTTTGCTCAGTATTTAGTAGAAGCACCCTTTGATCTAATACAGCCATGAGTCTTTTTGGGAAAGTTTTTCACACCTGGATTTGGGGATCCTCTGCCATTCCTCCTTGCATATCTTCTCCAGTTCTGTCAGGTTGGATGGTAAAAGTTGGTGGACAGCCATTTTCAGGTCTCTCCAGAGATGCTCAATTAGGTTTAAGTCAGGGCTCTGGCTGGGCCATTCAGGAACAGTCACGGAGTTGTTGTGAAGCCACTCCTTCGTTATTTTAGCTGTGTGCTTAGGGTCATTGTCTTGTTGGAAGGCGAACCTTTGGTCCAGTCTGAGGTCTTGAACACTCTGGAGAAGGTTTTCATCCAGGATATCCCTGTATTTGGCTGCATTCATCTTACCCTCGATTGCAACCTGTTGTCCTGTCCCTGCAGCTGAAAAACACCCCACACCATGATGCTGCCACCACCATGCTTCACTGTTGGGACTGTATTAGACAGGTGATGAGCAGTGCCTGGTTTTCTCCACACATACCGCTTAGAATTAAGGCCAAAATGTTCTATCTTGGTCTCATCAGACCAGAGAATCTTATTTCTCACCATCTTGGAGTCCTTCAGGTGTTTTTTTAGCAAACTCCATACGGGCTTTCATGTGTCTTGCACTGAGGAGAGGCTTCCGTTGGGTCACTCATAAAGCCCTGACTGGTGGAGGGCTGCAGTGATGTTTGACTTTCTACAACTTTCTTCCGATTGCATCTCTGGAGCTCAGTCACAGTGATCTTTGGGCTCTTCTTTACCTCTCTCACCAAGGCTCTTCTCCCCCGATAGCTCAGTTTGGCTGGACAGCCAGCTCTAGGAAGGGTTTTGGTCATCCCAAACGTCTTCCATTTAAGGATTATGGAGGCCACTGTGCTGCAGAAACAACCTTGTGCAGCAGAAACAACCTTGGCCAGATCTGTGCCTTGCCACAATTATGTCTCTGAGCTCTTCAGGCAGTTCCTTTGACCTCCTGATTCTCATTTGCTCTGACATGCACTGTGAGCTGTAAGGTCTTATATAGACAGGTGTGTGTCCTAATCAAATCCAATCAGTATAATCAAACACAGCTGGACTCAAATGAAGGTGTAGAACCATCTTAAGGATGATCAGAAGAAATGGACAGCACCTGAGTTAAATATAAGAGTGTCACAGCAAAGGGTCTGATTACTTAGGACCATGTAATAATTCAGTTTTTCTTTTATAATAAATGTCAACAATTCTGTGTTTTTCTGTCAATATGGTGTGCTGTGTGTACATTAATGAGAAAATGGCTGCAATATAGAGTGAAACATTTAAGGGGGGTATGAATACTTTCCGTACCCACTGTATGTTATACTGTATAATGCATTTTGCTATGTAAACAAATTATTTGTATGCTTAATCTGATTTAATAACACAGCATGTGGCAGTATTTTTTAATGATGTTTTATTGCTCCTAGGAGGTTGTGGTGTTCAGCATCTAGACCTATAGCACATGATAATGAGTAGAATAAAAAAGGAGGTTTGGGTACTGACTGGCACCAGGCAGAATGCTTTCCAGAGTGCTGGGACTCTTTCTAGGTCAGACTGAGGTTGAAGTAGCAGTTTGTATCATCAAGCACATTGACGTTATAAGCCTCAATTGATGTTCGCACCAAGGAAGATAATTATAATGATATAGTTCTAAGAATCGACAGAACTGCTTTGAATAAATGGAACAGTATCGTCAGCTGGTCTGGACGCTAATATAGTTATCGTTCTTGGTGTGAGTGCATTTTAAAGTTTTGCATTTTTGTGTTTTATAAACTGTGGCAGAAGTAAATGTCAGATAATGCTAATGTTAAGTAACACCAACTGAGAGTCCTGTGGATTTTTTTGGTTGTCTGTTGACCAGTATGAGTGTAACTGTAATTGCTTTCATTGTGTGAATTTGCCTGTTCTTTCTGAATAGTGTAATAATCCACTCAGCCTCTTAGCCTTTCAATTCACACGTCCACTCTCTCGGCACGATGAAGCGTGGTAATATGTGACAAATCATTTTTGTGCTGGTGGCATAAATGGTGAAAATGCCATTCCTTTTAATTTTCGGAATTGTTCACCGGGGTCTGCTCAGAGTTTAAGCAACAGTTCAATGTGCTGCTAACACATTTGGGAAGTAACTTGGCAACCCAAGCTGTGAGACTTTCCATGCTATCTCCATGGAAACCTTTGTCATGCTACTGAGACATCAGGGACAGCTGAGCTCCAAATAGACCCCTACAGTCTCTCTCTCTCTCTCTCTCTCTCTCTCTCTCTCTCTCTCTCTCTCTCTCTCTCTCACACACACACACACACACACACACACACACACACACACACACACACACACACACACACACACACACACACACACACACACACACACACACACACACACACAGAGCATGACAGAGTCTACAATGCACACTACACCCTAAATGAGGCTGATCAATAAGAGCTTAGACACCATTAGTTAACATTTATTGATGAGTTTATTTGCTCTTATCGCATCAGTGGTCTTTAATTAAGCCATGGCAGTGCTCACTGTTATATGAATGCTATATTTTATCTTTTTGTTTTCCTTTCTTGATATCCTAAAAAATGTATCTCTGTTGAAGTGATTATCAAAAGGCTCCAGAGAAAAGGGATGCTCCAAACAATAATTTATTTTCTTATACTGATTGCGGTAGCAGAAGTCGGAGGATCTGGTCTAGTCGACGATCAGACCAATCTGAAATCAGAAAAGGTTTTTTTTTTCTTGATTAATTTAGACTATTTATTGATCAGTTTACAAGTTCTATATCTATAGTTTGGGGTTATTGTTTTTTAAAAGAAGTCTCTTATACTCATTAAAACTGCATTTATATGACCAGAATACAGTAAATAAAGATTCGTATTGTGAAATATAATTACAATTAAAAAATATATATAAAAATGTAATTTATTTCTGTGATGGAAAAGCTGAAATTATTTATGATCCTGCAGAAATCATTCTATAACGCTGATTTGTTGGGGAATTTTTTTATTATATCATCATCATTATTATTAATGTTTAAAACAGATGTGCTGATTTATATTTTGTGGACACCGTTATATATTTTTTCAGTATTCTTCAGCATTTATTTGAAATATAAAAAAATAAAAATAATTGTGCACTATCCCTTTAAGAAAATGTAGACTAGTGTGCAAGATGTATCTACTAATTTAACAAATTTTTATGAACAATGTTTATGACTAACACACAGTATTTTGAATTGGTTACATTTGACTGATTCTATCTTTTTAAAAAGGTCAATATCAGTGCCCATATCAGTCCAGCTGATTTGTGAATCTCATTTGTTTATCTGTGTATTGAGTCAGCCACAAAGAGCTTTCATGAACTTCTAACCTCCTCAAAGGTGCACTGAAGGGTTCATCAACAAGGCTGTCTGGCATGCTGTCCTTCAGCTAAACTCATCAGTCCAACAACAAAACAATTCTCCTCTCATTTTAGTGTATGCAGACTCCAGTTGGTTGTATTGATTGCGTATGCATGAAGCATGACCCCTGTAGCATTCTTCAACCTCTACTGAAGCTGCACATTTTGTAGTATCATTCAGGTCAATAGCACGTGGCAAGCATCACTAATGATGAACGACTGAAATTTCTCTCTTAAATTCTCTTTCAGATCGTTTTACAGTACGTTTGTCTTACAAGGGAGAGAAGCACTGTAAAGATGTTAAAATGTCATACCAGCCTTGATAAACCGTTCAGTAAAAGTTGTGCTTTGGCAGCATCATAATCTTCTAGGTGTCACAAAACTCATGCCTGTTTCTAAAAATAACAGGCTTTTGTTTTGTGGTTGTGCTTCTGATCTGCACCTTTGTGAATCATAGGTCTCTCAGTGAAAGAGTTTCCTTTGCACCCTTCTTTCTCCCTCTCTGGAGGTATGGATAGGTGTGATTCTGTAGTATGGAAGAGGTGAAACATTTACCTCTGGTGTTATTTATAGCGCTCAGGTGAGTCATTCTTGGTGTTTAAACTCTTGAGCTTAAATTGATTGGAACTGAGTTAAGCTGCTATGTTTTGAATATGAAAAAAACTGAGAAAAAAATCAATACACTGGATTAGATTTCACCATCTGTGTCAAGCAGAGTGGATGTTGATGGTCTTTTTTTTAATAAGGAAAGCACTTTAATAAATCTTAATCAGAATATTCAACATTAGTCTATTGGTTAGACAGGTGGTTTGAGATTAAGTGTTTTGTTAAAAAATATATTTGAGGTGTTTTTAGTTTGATCTGGGATTTTTAAATGCCAGATTTTGGGAAATAAAAAGCCAGAAAGACCTGGACTCTTTCTCAGGGCAGTGGGGTCACACCAAATCAACAGGTTTTGCTCTGAAGAGCTTGTGTTGTCCTGATGCGTTAGTTATGAGAAAATGGAAGAGAAGGTCAGGGAGTAAATATCAGAATCGGAGTACACCCACAGACTGAATGCCAAAGCAGGATGCTATGAACACAGTAATGGGCTTTTCATGATCATTTTAACACCATGCATTACCTTACAATAGTATGATTCTGGGTCATCAGGTTTTAAGATTTCAAACGGCACATTTGTAAACCTTGAGCTGTTCTGATTTGCATACTTGCAAGCTGAATAACTTTAATTTCACAAACACAACATGTGATGAACAAAATTTGATCAGTTTTAATAGCTGTTCCAAGGAAAAAATTGGATCTCTTTTATGTCTAGATTAGACCGCATTGCAAATGCAGATTTTTGCTTTATTCTCAGATTTCTTTTGCTTTATTTTCAGATTAAAAATACAGGAAAAACATGAATACTCTGAAATATTATTACACTGTAAAATAACGGTTATATTTAATTTTTTATTTAATTTATTCGTGATTGCAATGCTGAATTTCTTTGTCACATTATGCTTCAGAAATCATTCTAAAATGCTGTTTTGCTGTTTAATATTTAAATATTAAAACAGTTTTTTTCATGATTAGAAAGTTCAAAAGAACAGCATTTAAATCAAATATATTCTTTATATATTATTTAATGAGTCTGTTTTCAAAAAATAATTAAACTGACCCCAGTCCTTTGAATGGTAGTGATAATATGCTTGGGATTTCAGAGGAAACATCAGAGAGGAAGCTGAAAGTTAAATGAAATGTAACTGAGAAATCAATTGAAGTCTCCTGTGCTTAGAAAGGGCATCCTTTGAGCAATACATTTTACCTTAGGGATTGAAATGTCACCATGTAAAGCAACCCTGGTTGTAAAAATAAATAAATAAATAAATAAAAGACAAGGAAAACACATAGGAGTATTTGTTTGGCATTTCTGAGTCTTTCTTTTGGATGGTAACACTGAGAGTTAACTGTGAGAAAGCACATACATATTTCACGAGGCAAGCCTTGAGGCGAAACAGGAGGGAACTGAACCCCTTTCAGTTTTACAAGTATAAAAAATTGCTTAACCCAGGGTTACTTTCACATCTCCTGCCCGCACTTTCATGTCATGTGCATCGTATCAACAGAGGAAACACACAACAGGAAATTTCCATTAGCCTCTTCCTCAAGCCAATCAGCTGGCTAATTTCTTTCAGCCAGACCCTTCCACACTTGAGATTGAAAAGTCTTTATATCTCAACTAGGCTAATATTATATTCTGAACACACAACTGTGGTTTACCTTCACTTAAAGTTACTTAAACACCCACAAAATCTGATGTGATTATCTGTTGTGTTTGTGTTTCTTTGTACATACACATAGTCTAGTTAGGACAATATAAAAATAGTGACATTTTATTTGAATGGTTTCTACTGTAAAACCACCGTCCATAGTCACGATGCGAAAGTGCTTTGTACATAAATCACGCATGCCAACTCACAATTTCTCCTTTTCCTCTTTATAGTCTGGTGAGATGAGTCATGGTCTGCATTCTTCCTACTCCCCCCATATACACTAGCTTTGAGCATTTGATGGCACTAATGAGAGTACTTGTGAGAGCAAATATATTCATAAAAACTGCACCATTCGACAGATTCACTAATTATGGGAACCTCCACAATGTGTAAAACAAGCTGTACAATGTTTGCTATAATTCATCATGCTGTATTCATTCAACTGACTCAATCAGCCTCTGCTGTGTCTCCATGTCCAATACAGGTCAAGCAGATCATGGAGGAAGCAGTCACAAGGAAGTTTGTTCATGAAGACAGCAGCCATATTGTCTCATTCTGTGGTAAGTCAAAGAACATAGAACCATTTAGGTGACACGTGTTAGTAGAAAGAATTTTCTTTCTTTCAAACCCCAAATACCTACTCCTGTATTTTGGTGTTCAAATTGCAGCCCAAAGAAAGTGAAGTGTTGAAAATGAAGTTTGCTTTTTCATTTTACAAACAGCACCATCTACACTGCAAAATTACCTGGTGCAGATATTCTCGTTTACAAAGAGTTGCTATCCACTGCCTTTTGTACAAAGAATAAAAAGGTCTGAACAATACACAAAAGATTTGATCAAAAATAGCATTGACAAGCTCTAAAATCAAAAGCATTTTTATAAACCTATGTTTAAATGTAATTGGAAAATAAAATTTTGTTTTCAAAGCAACAGTGTTTACAGTACTAAGTTAAATAATAACGTCTCGGTTACGTATGTAACCCTCGTTCCCTGAAGGAAGGGGCAGGTTATAAAACCTTGCGAATGTATTTGGTGTCGCCCAGCCTGCAGCTCTGCAGATGTCTGTTAGCGAGGTTCCGTGCGCTAAAGCCCAAGAGGAAGCTTCACCCCTAGGAGGCACGGCAAGCCCTGAACCTGGTAAGCCAGGTCAATGGCGTCCACTATGCAATGGGACAGCCTCTGCTTGGAGAGAGCCTTCCCTTTCTGCTTCCCTCCGTAACAGACAAAGAGCTGGTCTGAGGTCCTAAAGCACCGCGTCCTGTCTATGTAGGCGCAAAGGGCACGTACTGGACAGAGCAGTGCCAAGGCTTGGTCTGCCTCCTCCAAGGGCAGCGCTTGCAGGTTCACCACCTGATCCCTGAAAGGAGTGGTGGGAACCTTGAGCACATATCCAGGCCAGGGTCTCAGGATCACGTGAGAGTTAGCTGGCCCGAATTCCAGGCACGCTTCGTCAACCGAAAATGCCTGCATGTCCCCCACCCTCTTGATAGAGGCCAGAGCAACCAGGAGTGCTGTCTTCATTGACAGAAACTTTAACTCTACTGACTGCAGAGGCTCAAAGGGAGCCTTACGCAGGGCTGACAACACTACTGCGAGGTCCCAAGAGGGTACTTGTAACGGGCGAGGTGGATTCAGCCTCCTGGCGCCTCTAAGGAACCTGCGGACCAGTTCGTGCTGTCCAACCATTTTAGCGTCCACCAGGTCATGATGAGCCGCTATTGCTGCCACGTAGACCTTCAGGGTGGAGGGAGACAGCCTTCTCTCCAACCCCTCCTGGAAGAAGGACAGCACGGACACGATCGAGCATTTCGTGGGGTCTTCTCTGCGAGAAGAGCACCAGGTGACGAAGAGGTCCCACTTCAGTGCGTAGGCCCACCTCGTGGACGAGGCCCTAGCAGAAATGATGGTAGCCACCACCGGAGGTGGTAGGGTACTCAGACCTGCCGCGTCCCGTCCAGGAGCCACACGTGGAGGTTCAACAGGTCGGAACGCGGGTGCCATATGGTGCCCCCTCCCTGAGAAAGGAGGTCCTTCCTCAGGGAGAACCAGGTCCGGCCGGGCCAATACCGGGTGACCAAAAGGACCTGCTCCTCCCTGATCTTGCACAGTAGCTGTGCGAGAAGGCTCACTGGGGGAAACTCATACTTGTGTGGGCCCCGCGGCCAGCTGTGCGCTAGTGCGTCCGTGCTGAGGGACCCCTCGGTCAAACTGTTCCCAAATCAGCTGAACCGTCTGGGGATGGAGTCTCCATTCCCCTGGGAGGGGCCGAAGTCGCGACAGCTCGTCGGCTGCCTGATTCAGGGCTCCCGGGATGTAAATGGCTCGAAGCGACCTCAGATGCTTCTGACTCCATAACAAGAGGTGGTGGGCGAGTTGCGACATCCGGCGGGAGCATAGACCACCTTGTTGGTTGATATACGCTACAGTCGCCGTGTTGTCTGAGCGGACCAGCACGTGTTTGTCCTTCAGCAGGGCCCGGAAGTGGTGCAGGGCAAGACGTACGGCCAGCAAATCGAGGCAATTGACGTGCCAAATGCGCTGGGGTCCTTTCCAGGAGCGCGCTGCAGCATGACCATTGCACATGGCACCCTAGCCCGTGGCAGAGGCATCTGTCGTAACAACAACATGCCTGTAAAAAGCTGAGGTACCCCAGGAGCCTCTGAAATAACTTCAGTGGGACAGCGCTCTTGCCCTCGACGTGGCGAAGACAAGCCAGCAGAGATTGCTCGCCCTCTTTTCCCAGTTGACCCAAAGGCCCAGTCGGGCTAAGTGGCGGAGTACCAGATCTCTGTGTTCGCACACCTGCACGTCGTCGAGATAATTCAGGATGCGAACCCCGTGTTGCCTGAGTGGCACAAGGGCTGCCTCGACGATCTTCTTAAAGACACGAGGGGACAGAGCTAGCCCGAATGGGAGAACGGCGTACTGATATGCCTGCCCCTCGATTCCATGAACAAAAGATTTTCCCCCGGCACTCCACCAGGGGAAGGATTGGTCCTGTCACCATCTCCTGGAGGCTGCTGCTGGGGCCGGGCGGAGGGGCGGGAGAGCAGGAGGTCATCCAGGAGGAGGAGGGCAGGAGGAGCGGGGAGCAGGCTGAGGGCGCTGTGCCAGCGGATGGGTGGGAGCAGCAGCGGGCCGCCGGGGCAGAATATGTCTGATGGCCTCAGTCTGCTTTTGTGCGGCCGAGAACTTTTGGGCAAAGTCCTCGACTGGCCCCGCTGAATAGCCCAGCCTGGGAGATGGGGGCGTTCAGGAACCGTGTCCTGTCAGCCTCACGCATCTCGGCCAGGTTGAGCCATAGGTGGCGCTCCTGGACCACACAAGGGGACATCATTTAGGGGCGAGAGTGGCTCAGTGGTACATGTAGATTGTCTACAAACTGGAAGGTTGGTAGTTCGATCCCCAGTTCTACCTGACCAAGTGTCACGGTGTCCATGAGCAACACACCTAACCCCAGCTGCTCCCGACGAGCTGGATGGCGCCTTGCATGGCTGACACCGCCGTCGGTGTGTGAATGAGAGAGTGAATGGGTGAATGTGAGGCAATATGTAAAGCGCTTTGGATGGCCATGTGTCTGTTAAAAGCGCTATATAAATGCAGTCCATTTACCATTTACCATCACCTGACCCATAGCGCGGTCACCTTCGTCGCCCGTAGGGCGAGGTCGGTCGCGCGCATCTCCTGCACCAACGCGGAGTCAGCACAGCGCTCGTGCATGTCTCTGAGCACCTTGGCCTGGTGGACCTGAAGGATGGCCATAGCATGCAAAGCGGACGTGGCCTGGGCCACAGCTCTATAGGTCTTGCCCACGAGAGTGGACTAGAACCTACAGGCCTTGGACGGGTGCCTGGGGTCGCCACGCCACGGCGCTCTGCGGACACAGCTGTATCGCTACAGAACGCTCGACGGATGGGACCCTGGTGTACCCTTTGGCCGCACCTCTATCGAGTGCCGTGAAGGGGGAAGAGGCTGTTGAACGATCGCGGGAAAGTCAACGGGGACCTCCACGACCGCGACACCTCTTCATGCACTTCCGGGAAGAAAGGAACTGGAGGCTGGCGAGCGCGCTCGGCGCGGGCCGCCCCCAGAAACCAATCATCCTGCCTCGAGTGCTCGGGACATGGCGGAGGGTTCCACTCAAGCCCAATGCTCTCGGCTGCCCTGGATCAGACTCGGGCAGAGCTGGCGCTCCCGAGGGAGGCAGCCCAGCCGAATCCTCATCTCCAGAGGAATCCAGCCCGCCCTGTGATGCGGCAATCGACATGGCGTCATCCGCCGGCACACCAAATGTGACGCTGTGCCCAGGACGGGAAACACCAGTGCCCTCATCTGGAAACACCATGGGTTGCGGTGTGCAAGAGGGGGGCGTGGCCCGAGGAATGCTCATCGGGTTGTTCCACACCGTCACCCTCAGATCACCCTGACCACCAGCCAAAGTACTGCCTCTCATGGAGACAGTAGATTGGGGTGTGGTAGAGGGGACTCTCCCTCCAGCATGGAGATCACTGCGACGGTCATGTTCCCGCAATGAGAACATGACTTGTCCACGAACGCCCGCTCGGCGTGTACGAGGCCCAAACATGCCAAACAGCGATCGTGCGCATCAGACGGACTAACCCGCTGATCGCACCCAGAAACGGAACACGGCCGAGACATCTTTAAAAAGACGCGCCGCGTGCAGCTCATTTAGAGAAGAGTTTTGCTCCGGCAGAGTGCTGAGACGCCCAGAGAGAACACACTACGGCTGGAAACCGCCGTACACCAACACTCTGGGGAGACGAGACACTCGTCTTGAAGAGAAAATCGCTCAAGAAGGCAAGTAACACTCGGCTCCGAAGCAGAAACGTAATGCGTGACTGCAATGCAACGCCGTTTATACCCACGCGGTGGGGCGGAGTTGCATTATGCAAATTCTGCAAATTTTCATGCCAGTTGATCGTTTTGATTGAGATCGAAGGCAGCTGGCTTCTAGCGAAACCCCCATTTCGTCAGTACTGACGTAACTCGGAGTGTACTGACTGAAAGGGAAACTTAGTTACTGGTTCTTGGTTATTAGAAAACATAATGTAGTTCTTTAGTTATGTTTAATATGTCAACTTGGTATAAAAATTTAATTTAAAAAAAGACATTTATATTCTTTACCACCATTAAGAGTATAGAGCTATAATATAAATGTAAGCATTTCAAGGAGAAACAGTTGAAATTGGTTCATGAATTGAGAATGTAAGAGGTATTATTGATAAACATCCTGTAAGTTTCCGAACTCAAACTTTTCCTTGTTAGTCCAAAAACAGGATTGAATCCAAGCTCTGAAAGTGATTCTCATCAGATTGTCACATATCGTGATAGTGTGACAAAAGACTGCCTTTGCAGAATCAGATCATCACCTACTTCTACATCATCATATATTTGACCCTGCCCACTGACACTTTAGTGAGATGAGGATCGCAATTGTGGGGCGTGTACGTAACCACGTTAATTGTAATGCATAATCTGTGATCAGTGATTTCTGATATGTAATGATTCATGCACACTGTACAGTCAGAGGGTCTTTGGCTCAAAATCGTTTATTGCTGTTTATGTGTCAGTAAATTAAGTCAACTTCGCCAACTAAGGCCAACTTCGCATTGTTTCGTTAGTAGCATGAAAATATTTAAATGTTGATTAAATTATATACAGAAAGCAATCCCTTTATAATCGCTTGAGCTGCCAATCACACAGTGGGTGTTTATCAGTGACTGAGTTTTGGACTCTCACCAGAACTTCTATTATAATCAATGACGCTGTCTACACTGCACAACGAATCTCTTATTTACATCTTGTTTGCACTGTTATGATGAAAGCATTCACGAGAGTGCAGAAATCGAGTTGCAATGATGAGATCACTGAATTCATGTGCTCAACAGACATGTCTGGCTACAATGCTCATCTCTAATTTCATGCAACAGGAGTATCTAAATATAATGCTATAATCAATACTTTTCTGAATTAGTTAATCTCGACAGCTGTAATAGTACAAATGTAGTAAAAGATTTCTAGTGAGTTCAACATGTAATACTTATTTCATATGTTGTTAGCCAATCATAGCAGTGGGCGTTTAGATTGGAGTCTCACAGCAGACACGTCCCTTCCATCAAATCACAGGGATAAAATCAGGGTAGAAAATGGGCTTTTATTTACTAAATTATGACAATTTTTGATGTGAAAATCATACTAACATTATAAGTTCACCTCAAGAAACATAAAATTAAAAAATTCAATTCATGACCACTTTAAAAAGGTCTCATTTTTCTTTTCCATGGGAGACTCTGCAGACCAGCTGTGTTTCAGTACCAGCCAAATGTTGGGCAGCATGATGGTTTGGCTAATTCCCAGGTAGAGCGAGGAGTAAAAGGAGAAGTGTCATGTTTATTGAGTGTAGATTAACATAGAGTGATAATTTCAACCTATACCAGTAAGTGAATGTGTAATCGATCATGCTGCAGTAAGTGCTACCCACTGTTTGTCAGCAGTAAATCTGTCCACATAATAAAGTTATCGCTCTTTCTACACACACACACACACCTTCTCCGTTGTTGTGCAAATTCACATCAAGGTATCATAACATGATGTTTAATGATCGAGTGGAGCGTAAACAGAATAAATGAGTAGTCATTAATATTGCAGTTTCTGCCAGATCATATTCACCCTGTTGTGTGAAGGCTTTATTGTCCTGTCCAGCTTTATTCACATTTGCATTTTTACAATTTCGAAACATCTTTTATTACTCAGGATGCTGGCAACCAGGGATGTGCACAGGGAGATGGCTGGCTGCAGGGCCCAAGCCACTGCCCTTTTGTCCTCAAGGGTTGAGGTGCCACTCTTGCAGGCAGATTTATGAACATAGAGGGGAGTCTGTGCTGATGCATTCTGTAATCATTCTGTTGCTCCAGATCCACCCCTGGGTTTCCATTTCTCACTCTCTCTGCCCTTTTGTCCTCAAGGGTTGAGGTGTCACTCTTGCAGGCAGATTTATGAACATAGAGGGGAGTCTGTGCTGAAGCATTCTGTAATCATTATGTTGCTCCAGATCCACCCCTGGGTTTCCATTTCTCACTCTCTCACCAGGCATCTAGTTAATCCATGCTCTGAGTTTCTGTAGTTCTAGCGTGTTTTTACATTCTAGTAAACTCCTCTAATTTTGTTTTGTTGGTAGTGTTTTAATCCTTTTCTGATAAGTAAACTTATTGTCTGTCACATAATTGACTAGCAGAGTGACCAGTGCTGGACAATTAATATTAATGCAGTCACGAGTCGCAATTTCTTCTTTTCACCTTTAAATAATTGTCTTCAGTCAAAGGAGTAGTTCACTTTAAAATTAAAATTACCCCATGATTTACTCACCCTCAAGCCATCCTATGGTTCTTAGATTTATAATGGCAGTGACGGGGTCCATTGAGTTTGAAGTTCAAAAAGTGCATCCATCCCTCATAAACATACTCCGCATGGCACCGGGGGGGTTGATAAAGACCTTCTGATGCGAATCAATGGGGTTTTGTAAGAAAAATATCCATATTTAAAACTTTATAAAGTAAAATACCTAGCTTATAAAGTTGCTTTTACTTACTGATCAGTCTCGTTCATAAAACTACTAAACAGCATTGTGAGATCTAGTGAGAATACAGTGAAAGAACACAAATGTAACCATGCTAGGGCGGTGCTATATGCGCGGTTTTACCTATAGTTATTGTGATCTAAATATATGATACTATGGATGACCAAAGGTTAATTTTAATAAAAGTCCCAATCAAACTGTCAGAATATGTCAATTTTACCCTATATAGGTTTTTACAGTTTTTATAGATGTTACGTTTTTGTTTGTGAACTTACATCATCCCAACTCAAGCTACTGCTAAATCAAGCTATTGTCAAGTGTGCATTTTTAAGAGACAAAACATGTAATATTATTAATAGTGCAGCCTGTACTGCAAACTGTGGAATACAAACTGAAGATACATGCCATCAAAGTCAGGCAACACAAACCTGTTTCATGATTTTGAAACAATATCAACTGTTAGAAAATTGTTAATTGAAAATTAAAATACAATTTTCTATTAAGACATTTATTTAGTGCACAATGTAAAAAAAAAATATTTTTTTAAAATGTTCACCTGTATTGATGATAAAACCACAAATCACAGTCTGGTTTTTCTACAACTTTCACTCAGGAGCAATAAATCTGCCTTTTAAGTGAAATCAAGTTTTTTGTTTTGTTTATCATAATACATTTTTGTATGGACTGATGAACATTTTTATTGTGATAGTTTTTTGGCCATGTTGCCCAGCCCTACTTAACACCCTCAAGTATGTAGCGAAAAATTATAGAGTGTGTATGTGTACAGTTATGATGTATTGTGATTGGTGCCCTTTTTCTTTGGTTTGGCCCACTGTCGCGGCCCAAATGTCTGAGTATGGCCCTGAGTGAGCCATACCACTTTCCCTGGAATTTAATCAGCACAATTCTGTGAGGGGTCAAATACTGTTGGTAGGTTTGAAATGTGTGTAAATTAGCCTGTTTTTCTCTCACTGCATCCAGGCAATTATTCTCAAAAATGTCTCGTTGGGGTAAAAATACAACAACAAAACCTTGCAGTTAAAGCTCACAGAAACAGCTTGTGGAGCCACTTTCTTTAGCCACACTGTGGTGTTTCTGAATAACAACAATCAAAGTATGGAATGTCAGGGCTGCCAATATTAAAATATATATATATTAAAATAAATATATATATATATATATATATATATATATATATATATATATATATATATATATATATATATATATATATATATATATATATATATATATATATATATATATATATATATATATATATACAAAGAAATGTAAAAAAGCAAAAAAGCAAAAATAAATATATAAATAAATATACATAGAAAAGCAAAAAAACAAAAATTAAGTAATTATTTATATATTTATTTCCAAATTTATGTATTTATTTTATTTATATATTTAATATATATTTCATATATATTCATATATATTATTTATTTTATTTATTTCTATTTTTATTTATATCCATATTTATTCCTTTCTACATTTATTTATTTCTATCTTTATTTATTTATTTATCTCTATATTTATTTATTTATTAATTTATTTATTTATGCATTTATTTCTTCCAAGGTTTATTCATGCGTAGGGGAGTAATGAGGAGAGCGGGGTTTACCTCAGACATAGCAATCGAGCTCAGAGTAGGCGAGGGTGAAGGGTTGAGGCCACAGTGACACCTTGTGGTGTGGCCGAAATACAATAAGTACAGCCTCATGACGCTGATACCAGACCATTGCATTTTAATGTAACTTCCAAAAACTATACTGACAGCAACAGAAACCATTTGTTCTATTAAGCGGTGGTAGTCTTTAGCCTACTTCCATAAACTCATGTCCAGGGCCAACTTTATTAAATGAATGAACGTCACGTTAATCCAAATATATGGAATCAATAAAGTGATACATTTAATATGAAACTAAAACAGACAGCAGGTGGCAGCGTGTCATTGTCTTAATGAGTGAGTTACTTGATTCCTTAAAATACACTGAATCAAAAACAATGCGGTTCAGCTGTAGATTTGTTTCTGATCATTTCTATTTAGGCCTATATGCGTTATTTAAAATTACCAGTAAATAAAAAATAAATAAACGCATGGCCAAGTGTTCAAAACGTTGGCAGAGAAGGGGTCATGTTCGGGGGAAAAACATGATAGGCTATTTTTGAGTTTAATGCACAAACCTGCGTGACCATATAGCAGCTACATTCAGAAATTGAAATTACGAATGCATTAATATTTTGTTTTGAATTTCAGAAAAGTCGATTGTATATTTACAGGTTTGTATTAAATGTAGAAAGGAATAAATGTGGAAATAAATAAAAATAGAAATAAATAAATGTATAAATAAATAAAAGAATAAATAAATATTAATGGAAATAAATAAACAAATACATAAATATGGAAATAAATGTATAAATAATTATTCATTTGAGTTTTTTTTTGCTTTTCTATGTGTATTTGTTTATATATTAATTTTTATTTTTGCTTTTTTACATTTCTTTGTATATTTATTTATTTATTTATTTATTTTTTAATATTGGCAGCCCTGACATTCCATATCAAAGCTTGAAAAATGCCTTTTGATTAATGGCCTTGTTAACTCGTTTTATTACGCGCCTATTGCGGCTGTGGGTATTTGTAGATGATTATAGGGCATGTGTGCATTGCTGGTTTCTGGATTCAGCCGGTTGTTCCTGTAATTCACTGAGTTCTGATTCATCATGACTCTTTTCTGCCCTGCTCTGTCTCCATCTCAAGTCCACTCAGCTATTTCCTGCCACATCAATGAACCTCTGCTGAACCTCATAGAAGAGGCAAGAATAGGAAAAACATCAGAAATTTTTAATCAGCAATGAGATTAAATAGACGCCTCACATGCGTATCCTCTAGAGTTTCAGATGAAATCTCAACAAAGTCGTCGGCCCCACTTTATATTAGGTGTCTAAAAGTACTATGTACTAAAATTTAAATTAATCATTTGATACAATGCGATGTGTACATACATGTTTTTTACATAGTACTTATATTTTAAAAATACCAGCGTGTAATTTCACGTGTAATTAATTTCTGTAATTACATCTATAATTACACCGTTGAGACTTTTCTTACACCTTAACCCACCCTTAAACCTAACCATACCACCAACCTTGTCCCTAACCGTACCCGTATCCCACCTCAATAGCAGCAAAAGTGTTACACAGTAGTTAAAAACTCCTAATATAAAATATGACCAAGTCTCAGACTTTGTCCAGATGTGCCAAGTTACCAAAGTATGCAAGTTAATAAAATAAACTCAAACATTTCTCATAAAAAAATATATGTATTTTTTTTTGGTTGGTCAACAGTTGTCTTATGTTATCTAATCTATATTATCTTTTTATTCCTTATAAGGTATCTGAGAGAAAATGTAATCATCTTTCAATTCTCATGTCCTTCCTGTATGCAGTTGTTTTCCCATTTTTTTGGATTTTGTCCATACAATGAAAGTAAGTGGGGTCCAATGTTGTTTTGGATCCTATTGACTTTCATTGTATGGACAAAAACAGTTAAAATGTTCTTGAAAATATTATCTTTTCAAAAATTGTACTCCACAGGAGAAAGCAAGCTTTGCAACAACACGAGGGTGAGTAAATGATGAAAGAATCATTATAAACTCCATTAAATCCCCTGAAAGAGAGACCTCTTTTCCTCTGGGCACTTTTAAACAAAATCAGAACAAAAGCAGGAATACTTGAAGAGAAAAGAAAGAATGTCCAATCATTATGCCGTAATGGATGAATTACAGTTACGAGTGTGTATGCTAAACTGGAATGATGTAGTAATGCTGCTGCTTCTAGTGTGGCACTGGCAGATAATAGGAGATGAATGGAGGGTAGCCAGATTTTGCTGGCTGCCCATGGGGGAGTAATTAGCCATCGTGATTATAGTGATGTTTACACACTACAGATGGAAATTTCAACACTGACATTTCTCATCATCACATATATAGGATACAATTATCAACTGTGCACAGTTCTGTGGGATTTTAAGACACCTCTTAATTTTATCTCTAGTCTACATGTGGCTTTAAAAGCATGCTGTTTGTCACTCTGTCACTCACACTGCTTTTACATCATTATGTTGCAGTGTGAATTGCTGGTCAGTGAGAGTGGAGGGGATCACATATATCCTGGTTGTACTCCATTCACAATGTGACAGTGTGATTAGAAACCATTAGCGCAGGCGGTACGATTACATTTTTAATGAGCGTTTGAGATCAGGGTCGGAGGTGGCTGCCTGCTCCCTGTGCCATTTCCTATGACAGAATGAGTCGTGCTGCTTGATTGTTGCTCTGAATATTGCTTTGGAAACTTATTTGACTGGAAAATAATTTTCTTCCTCATCCAATCTCTCTCTCTCTCTCTGCATGTTCCCTTTCATTTTACTTTGGGATAAAGCTGCATTAATTTCCCTTGCATACAGATTTGTCATTTCACTCTCACAGTAAAATGACTGAATTGAGAATCAGTCTGAATAAAAATCATTTAGGCCTACTTTGCAGCAGGCCCTGTGCTTTAGACACAAATTATTCTGTATAAGGTCAAACAAAATCCAGCAAAGGAGAAAGTAAATGAAAACGAGCTGAAGGAATGGTTCAGCTAAAAATGAAAATAATGTAATTTACTCATACTCATGTCTTTTCAAACCCATTGGATTTTCATTCATTGATGGAAACAAAAAAGCAGAATTTACAGGTTGCTCTTTTTTTATAAGTAGCTTGTACATCTTTTCTTAAGCTGTACAATAGCGTTATTGGAGGAATTTACTGAAATTTAAGTTAGTCGCTGAAAAGCCTACAGTTTGTATTATCATTTACACTTGTGTTTGCATTGGGGTCAGTAAGATTATTAATATTATTATTATTTGGAAAATTCATACGTTTATTCAACAAGGATGCGTTAAATTGACCAAAAGTGACAGTAAATACTTACATTGTTACAAACAAATACAGTTTCAAATAAATGCTGTTCTTTTTAACTTTCTATAAATCAGAGAATCCTGAAAAAACTGTATCATGATTTCCACCAAAAAATGAAGCACCACAACTGATGATAATAAGAAACATTTCTTGAGCAACAAATCAGCATATTATAATGATTTCCGAAGGATCATGTGACACAAGACTGGACGAAATAAATACATTTTAAAATAGAAAACTGTAGTAAAATTGTAGTAATATTTTATAGTATTACTGTTATTACCGTATTCCTGATAAAGTAGCATAAGTGAGCATAAGACTTATTTCAAAATCATTAAAAACTTTTACCCACCCTAAACTTCTGAAGGACTAGTTTTTTATGCAGTCAGTCACTAGACATATGAGATTTGAGGGAACTATTATCAGTGATTACTTTATATTTTAGTATTGTATCGTATCGAGGCTTTAATGGAGCTTTTTGTCCTTTTGGTAAATTGTGGATTCTGTAAACAACTTCTTTTAGTAGAAACATTCATATAGTTCTGAATGGCATAAGTAAATCGAATATTCAGCTATTGTGATTTACCTAAAGATCCTATCATTAGATAGTGTGTCTGTAGCAGGATATGAGACCTTTGAACCTGTTTGAAGGTCCGTGCATCCACTGCTCATTCATTTCACCTGCTCATTTTTATCTGTCTTCTCTCTTTGCCATGAATCCATTTAGTGTGGTCAAAGAGAAGCGATGAATACAGCATCAGATGAAAGCAGCTACTGTGTTTGTATGGATGTGCATCTTTCTAAACTGATCTTTTGACTGTTTTTATATCATGTTTATCTCTTCAGTCTGCCACACCAGAGACTAGGAGACGAATATTGGGCAAGAGGAGGAGATAAACAAGTGGCACTATGATGCAAGCAGAGAAGGAGATTGTAGAGATTATAAACAGAGCAGAAGAGAAGAGAGTCTCATAAAGTGGCGGAGTCAGATGAGAAAGACGAGATGAGAAATATCGAGACTGTCACAAAGAACAGCTATGAAAGAGAACAAAACGTGACACATTGGAGATAGGAAAAGACAGAAAAGGACAGGATGAGGAAATAGGCAGAGAGATAAAACAGCTGATGTTGTTTCAGAGCCCTGCCCAGCTCTCACTGAGCACAAGTGCTCCATCAGTGACGGTTTCCATGGCTACACAGGCTTTCCCCCGACCCCATCCGAGCAGATCCACAAGATTAGTCCTGTGAGAGCCTCAGTATCAGCTCTGCAGGCACTGCCACGTAGTGCATTGTGTCTCAGTCTGTACATCTCTGTCCACATATTTATATTTTGCAATCATATCCCTATTTTTTTTGTGGCTCAGATACACAGAAAGCCTTGGAGTGGGGTAACATACTCTTTCTTCTTCATGGAAAATGATCCATTAATGTGCATTTTCTCTCTGTGTAAATGTGTGTGTGTGTGTGTGTGTGTGTGTGTGTGTGTGTGTAGCTGCTGTTGAAGCCTGTGTGCTTCATGGGTTGAAGCGGAGAGCTGCCGGTTTCCTACGAAGCAACAAAATAGCTGCACTATTCACCAAAGTGGGCAAAAACTTCCCTCCAGCTGAAGAGCTGTGCAGAAAAGCCCAGGAGCTGGAGCTAGTCTTTGAGAGCAAGTGAGAAAAGACTTTAATCTTCCCTAATACAACACACATCTGATGCTCTCTCAAAATACAATACATCTATTGTGTACACAATCTAAAAACCTGCAATTGTTTTTACAAAAGCTTGTTTTTAGATTTCTGCATCTTATAGATGTCACCAAAATATGTCCACTAAAGGCAAAGTACTAGTAAATACCATGCCTGGAAAGAGTATATGATTATGCTTAGTAGTTACCACCTTGTTGACAAATCCTTTCAAAGCATAAGTATCTACATAGGAATTGATTTTGACATCATAAAAACTTTTGACTTTTGCTGACATTCATTGTTCTTTGCTTCAGACGAAGTCAGTCTCTCTCATACAGCGAGAGCACCCGTAAGATGCCCAAGATCCCAAACTTCTCGCCTCAGGCCGTCAGACACGTGTGGATCCACACCGCACTCATTGAGAAAATGCTGGACAAGATTGTACTGTACCTGGTGGAAAACAGCAGGTGAGAGGTGGGATAGTGATATTAAGATAAAGCAAGCTTGACCAGTTTTTTTTTTCCAGGTACATTCAAACGTTCCCTATTGGATTGTTAAATTAAAGTGGCTTTTAATGTTGTTTCAGTAAGTTTTATGAGAAAGAGGCTATCCTAATGGACCCGGTGGACGGCCCTATCCTCGCCTCTTTGTTAGGTAGACCTGCTTTTTTAAATCTTTCTTATTCTTAAAGTGCTCCTATTATGCTATTTTAAAGGTTCCTAATTTTGTTTTGGAGGTCTTCTACAATAGGTTTACATGCATCCTTGTTAAAAAACACTTTCATTTTCTCATATATACATTGCAGCACCATATATCTCACAGGGTCAGAAACAGTTCAAACAGTATTCAGTCTCTCTAAACCCATCCTTTTCAAGAGCCTACTCTGCTCCTATTGGTCAGAGGGCCCCGTCTGTTGTGATTGGTCTATCATTTATAGCATGTTTCGGAAACAAAACTCTCATTAGCATATCATTATGCAAATTTGTTGCAAGGTTCATGCAAAAAGTAATACTGGAATACCTGACGACTCATTTCAGGCAGTTCAGAATCTGTTCTTTCTTTTGGGAGACAATAACATTTATTGTGCACTTTGAAACTTTTACATTCATGCAGACAGATTCTACAAACATTTGTGAAAGAATGGGTCGCTCTCAGGAGTTCAGTGAATTCAAGCATGGTACCGTGATAGGTTGCCACCTGTGCAATAAATCCTACTAAATATTCCACGATCAACTGTTAGTGAAATTATAACAAAGTGGAAGCAATTTAGAACAAACAGAAACTCAGCCACGAAGTAGTAGGCAACATAAAATCACAGAGCTGGGTCAGCGCAAGATATTGTGGGGTTGTTTTTCAGGGGTTGGGGTTGGGCTTGGCCCTTTAGTTTCAGTAAAAAGAACGCTTAATGCTTCAGCATACCAATACATTTTGGACAATTTCATGCTCCCAACTTTGTGGGAACAGTTTGGGGATGGTCAAAAATTCCCATAAACACACTCCTAAACCTTGTGGAAAGCCTTCTCAAGGAGTTGAAGCTGTTATAGCTGCAAAGGGTGGGCCAAATCCATATTAAGCCCTATGGATTAACAATGGGATGTCATTAAAGTTCATGTGCAGTTGTCCCAAAACTTTCGGCAATATACTAGTGTATTTTTGACCTTTTAAAATTTAATTTCTGAAAAACCCTTGAAAGCAGCCATATTTTTGAAAAGGTACTTGTAAAGTGCTTGAATTATTGGAAGACAATGTATGTGAAATTAGTGTTACATTTTATTGATAAACAATCTTTTCATTCTAAATTAATGCTGCAGCGCTGATATAGATTAAGATTCATTTTGCATGGCTATTAACGTGATATTGCTCACATAAATATCCAAGTATATGATATAGCTTTCATTGTTCAGGTCAGTCATATATTAATGGGGGAATATATATATTCATTGGTTCGGATAAGGAAACTTTAACCATTGAAAGGATTGAAACTATGACAAAGATTCAAAGTTTCCATATTGCATGTGCTGCACTTTATTGGTAATTTTTGTTTTATTATTTAATTTTATTTATCTATTTACCTTTTGTAGAATTTGAAAGATACTAAAGATATTTTTGATAAGTTAGATTTTTATTTGTAGTCCTTGAAGACCAAAAGAGTAGTGCTTGAAAAGTCATTGAAAGTCCTGGAATGTATCTCTACAAACCCTGTATCCGAAAAAGCATAATAAGGGCACTTTAAGGCCACATGTCATCTGGTGACATAATGTCATTGTTTAAATCCTAGTGGGTTTTGTGCTCAGCTCATTTTTTCACTAGCTCAATGTAAAACATGAATCCAAGAAGCTGGTGGATGAGAGAACTATTTCATACTGAAAAGTTTAGTATTGATACAAAAATATCTAATTTAAATGTATTATACACTAGTTAAATGTATTATTTTACCAAATATTTGTGTGAGCTATATAATTTATGCTTATTAGAGTACCAGGTCATTAGCTTAGCAACAGGATAACATTAAATTCTATTTAAGTCAGTTTTGTGTTTCCCATGCAGAGAGCTAAGTGAGTAGCACATAGAGTTGTTGCCTATGTGGAGCGTTTAAAATAATTGATCATGATGGTTAGGATGCTGCCTTAGAATGCAGCTGCCTGTTTTGGGAGGCACTTCACTAGGTTTTGTAACAGAGATATTTTGTCTTTTCGTTTCCTTTATATTGTTGGCATTGTGCAGATAATCTGTTTTCAACTTTATTTCTTCTTTAGTGGGCCCCTGTGCATTAGAGTACACTAAAATGAAAACAGCAGATCATTTCTGGACAGATCCTTCAGCTGATGAGTTGGTGCAAAGACATCGTATTCACAGTGGCCACTGTCGACAAGACTCACCTACAAAGAGACCCGCCCTCTGCGTGAGTAACCTGTGACTAAATGAGTTGTAATTATAAATTATAAACGCAACACTTTTGTTTTTCTATGTACACAAAAGGCCTATTTCTCTCAAATATTGTTCACAAATCTGTCTAAATCTGTGTTAGTGAGCACTTTGATGAGATAATCCATCCACCTCACAGGTGGGGCATATAAAGGTGCTGTACACCATAACCCAATTCATAATTGCTGCAATATTTAAAACGGTATGTTCTTAAAAAGGAGTCAAGAATAATAACTAATCTTATAACTTGATATTGTCTGTTCGCACAAAATAAGCAAGAGCTAAAGCTCTTGTGTATTTGAACAAGATGGAAGTGCCATTCAGGCCATTTAAAATTCACTTGACGTTTCAAATCGTGCCTCAAGAAAATGTCAGGGGTCAAAAGCATTCAGTCAATTGCATGTCACATTAAAGTCATAATACGTAGTGACAACCAATAAGGCCTGTTTTTTTCAGTATGCTCCATTGCTTTCCACATTTTGTGTTTGTTGGTTAGCAGTGCTGAATGCACGAAAATTGAGCTTCTTTAGGATGTTGGACTCATAAGATCAATTTAATATTAAAGATCTTTTGTTTAATTGTTTAGATTTATTTGTCAGTGTTGGTAAGTGCAATTTCTATATCTAAGCTATTTTTTATGACAAAGCAAAGTCAAAAGAAACTAAAGTTTAGTTTAGTTTGTGGATTTTCTGGTGTTCAGTGATGTTTTAGACCTTTCATTTAGAAGAGGGTTGTGGTCCAAAAGAGTCATGCTGCGGTCAGTATTTGAGTGTGACTGCTGTTTCTGAGGAGAATATGAACCTCCACTCAAGAGACATGTTTCACATCATTACCCAGCTCCATTACCAAACGCAGCCGTCAGATTCCTGACTGATCACCCTCTCTGGCCATCGCCAACACCCACACAACATCAGGGAACAGCGCTTGTTTTTCATCTCCAATAGATCTGACAACACTGCACTTCAGGCTTGTTTTCAGATGTATTACAAATATCTGTTAGAGAGCAGTAAAAGCCCAGTTTTGTGGCTTTTTTGATATACAAGAGGAGACTTAAGTATTCATCTAATGATTCACCTGCAGTCGAATATTTTTCCACCTTGAACAGAAAGATGTAGTGGCATAATATTAGGAAAACAAGATAAATAGTTACTATGATACTTTGTTTGCTAGGGTGTATAACTTATATTGGCTGGTGACGTTATTTGCTGATGTAACATTTGTGTGTGTGTGTGTGTGTGTGTGTGTGTGTGTGTGTGTGTGTGTGTTAAGATTCAGAAAAGACACTCCAGTAGTAGTATGGATGAAAGGCCATCTCCCTCCCCCTCTGCCAGAGACTATGTAGAGTCTCTTCATCAGAATTCCAGAGCCACCCTCCTGTTCGGGAAGAACAACGTACTGGTTCAGCCGGTAAATAATACATGAAACAGCTGTCAATTATCTCAGATCTTTTGGGGGTTCTTTCTGAATGCATATTCTATCTAAACATTAAATTACTTTTTCTTGTGATTAAAATAGAAAAGCTGCAATAAAAGTACAAAAAAATCTGATCTGGTCACTGAAAAACAGTATGATCAGGATTTATTAATAATTAAAGGTTTGCTTTGTAATGTGGGCTTCTGTTGTGGTACTTTCAGAGGGATGATATGGAAGCAATCCCAGGATACCTCTCTCTGCACCAGACGGCTGACTGCATGACTCTGAAATGGACGCCAAATCAGCTAATGAACGGCTCTGTTGGAGATCTCGACTATGAGAAGAGGTGGGACTCTGTTCAGTTTATAAGATAAACAGAATAAACCCTTTTTAAAAGAGAAAGAAGGTTGGTGTGTCATTGGTTTGATCATCTTTTTAATCAAATATATTGTATATGATTGAATTTTGAATTAAACACGTGGTATTTTGAATGATCTCTTTGAATTGGAGTATCACAGGATTGTTCCTGTATCACAATAAGATTGTTCATTCCACTATTTTAAATCTTCCTTAATTTCTAATGATAAATCTGAGAAGCTTTAAGGTCTTGCTGCAATTTTTTCTTTTTTTTTCTTAGTAAAATGGTAAGTAAACATTTTGAAACATTGACATTTCTATTATTTTATATATTGGTTTAAATTATTCAGTTATGTTGGTCAAAAGCCACTTAGGGCCAGATTTACCAAACAAAAAAATCGCCAATGGGAGTGGAAAGTTCTGTGTGTGATCTACTGGTGGACCATTTCCATAATGACCAACACAATCTAACAAGAGCAACACAAATTGGATTTGTAATTGGTATTTGAGTTAAATTGCTCAAATACCAATACCAAATTGCAAATCTTAGTAAATCACCTTGCATGCTTCATTTATATGCTCTCCTCCTGTAAAATTTGCATCTGAAAAGGAAACTTCTACAAATGCATATGCAATAAGGTCAGTCGCAAAAAATAACTTTTCAGCACTATTTTTTCCACTGTGTGTCTTTAGTAAATCTTGACAGTAGTTTTTTAAAGCAAAAGCGGGTTTGCACTGTTGAAAGCTGTAAGTAAATCTGGCCCTTAAATTCTAACCCGTTTCCTGCAGTGTTTACTGGGACTACGCCATGACAATCTGCCTGGAGGAGATTGTGTACTTGCACTGTCATCAGCAGGGTAGGTGACATTGTCAGTTTAAGAAAAAGTCAATTGCAAGCCAATTGATACACATCCTGCAATTTCTTATTTGTCCATAATTCTGACTGATCAGTTTAAATTAGTCATTCACATATAGTATGACTTTAATGGAAGTAGTGCATTCTACAGTTTGGCTGTTAAAAGTATTTCAAACCTTAACAATAATCAGTATCTAATCTCTTTTGGTGAAATAAATCCACTTGGGTATACTCAAATATTCGGTCGATATCCTCACTTGTACTTGCCCTTTTCATATTCATCCATGCACAAGCTCAGCGGACCGAATAGAGAGAGCAGAATTAATCAGGACATAATTGCTTCTGGAGAGAGATGAGAATTTAAAGTGAGGCTGTACTCAGATTATTAAGTAATGTAATTCAGCTAATAATGACAATGAATAATTCCTCCTTGTACAGGCTGTGTCATGGCTTCAATATTAAGAATATCTAAATGGTTTAGCTATTGGGTACAGTTAAAAGAGGAAATGTTTTGAGTCGTCCAGAGGAGTTCACTATGTTACCTAGTAATATGTGATGACAAGAAACTTTAAAAGTCAATGAACGTATACGGATCATATTATTGAATGTATGTAACTTTGTCGGCAGTGGACTGTGGGGGAACAGTGGTTCTGGTTAGTCAGGATGGGATTCAAAGGCCTCCGATTCATTTTCCCCGTGGTGGTCACCTCCTTCAGTTCCTTTCCTGTCTGGAAAATGGTCTCCTGCCTCACGGACAGTTAGACCCACCACTTTGGTCCCAGAGAGGAAAGGTTTGAAATTGATCTATAAACTATAAACCAGGGGTGTCCAATCCTACTCACAGAGGGCCACACTACTCCGGAGTTTAGCTCCAACACACCTTCCTGGAAGTTTCTAGTGATCCTTGACCTTAACTGATTCAGATGTGTTTAACTAGAGCTTATGCCAAACTCTGCTGGATAGTGGCCCTCCAAAAGCAGGATTGGAAACCCCTGCTATATTCATCGTTTTCAGTTACGTGACTGTCGCGGAGCTCTAGAGGGCAAAAAAGGCATATAACTGCAGCACAAGCCTGTCAATTAAAAAAATATATATGAACAAGATGCACGTTTTAGGCACTTGTGATCCAGGTACAGTACCTGCTGCAGTATTTCAATCACTAAAAACAGCGGGATGTTTTTAAACGCTTAACATAAAAAATACTCATTTTTGCAGTTTTATTTTAAATTGAGTTGTGTAGCACCACTAAATTTTACACACAGATTAACTACACAGAAATACTGATCGGGATGAACCAACGCCAGGCTAAATAATCCTTATTAGTACAACCCAGTGCCTTAATGTATTATAACGGTGATATTAAAAGATTAAATTCAGTTTTACACCTTTTTGATGATGCATACAATATATACAGGCGAGTAGATGAGCCAAGCATATGAACACAGCACATTTTCTTTATAATGGTTTTCGATGACACTTAACGAGAAACCTTGTGTTGCATTGATATTCAGTGTTCATTTGCTTGCCCATACAAAGTATGCAACATCAAAAAGGTGTATATTAAATTTGGTCTTTTAAAATGTCTTACTACATTAAAACGTAATAAATTAAAACCTGGTAAAAATGCTTGGCGGGCAGTGGAGGAAAGCCTTGTTTTGCCCTCCAGGTAGTTCCTATAATGGTGTGACGTCACGTAAAACCTATGAATATTTGAGACCTTCCTCAAATATACACAGCCAAATATACACAAAGACTGTAATATACAAAACGATTAAATATAGCCTTGGTGAACATAAGAGACGTCCCTGTTTGAGCTACAGTTTCAAGATGCTATGCCAAATTCTTGCTGTATTATTTAGATCAATTACAATCTCTCGATGTGCTGTAATTTGTATGTCTTGATTGACTAATCTGTCAATTATAATTTATTTTGTGTGTTACAAGTAAATTATGAATGGGGTAAATAATTGGCCATTTCTTGCGCCTAATTAAGTTCTAGACTGTGCTTTGTTTGTCTGCTGCAGTCATTGTATTCTGAACTAATGCTTCACTTTACATTTTTCAGGGTAAAGTATTTCCCAAGCTAAAGAAGAGGTGTCCACAGGGATCTTCAGACTCTGTCTCAGACAAAGAAGAGGAAGAAGCAACCGATTATGTCTTCCGCATTATTTTCCCAAACAGCCAATCAGAGTTTGGTAAGAGGCTGAATAAAAGTATCAGAGTCAATAAATGGTTCCCCATCAAGAGACATCTATTATAGATGTCAGCTTTTAGAACTGGATAATAGACAAATTATCCATCAAGGTATTTATTGTCGTTTCCGTTTTTTTGTCCATTTATGTGTACCATCCATCATAAACATTCTTTTGGTTTTACTGAGCTGTTTTGACTTACAGTGACTACTACCCACATCTCCCATCTCTCCCTGGGTACTGTCCTCCTGGCCCGATCTCTCTCCCTAAACTCGAGGGAGCTATGGCCTCCTAAATGCCAGACCCTGGCAATGCCAATGTACCGCTGCAGCTTCCCGGGCGAGCCCCCATCCTTCCCTGAGCCCAGCTGTAATGTTCCCTGTCACGTTTCATTTATGTGTTCATGTATCTGTCTGATGCGCCAACTTGCTGGTTTATGCTTGCCTTTATGGCGTCTGCAAGCAATCGCCAGTGTGAATTTTCTGTTCTGCTCAGGAGTCGTCCTCCTGTGAAATGTAGTGATCCTTGGTTAATTGTGGGCTAATGGTTGTGTTTTCAGGGAGCCTTGAAATGTATGTATAGCATATAATGATAATATTTCTGTGTAATCATAATAGTGGCTTTTAAATCTGACCCGGAATATGATTCCTGTTAATTTTTTTTGTCTCAGCAGCCATTAATAATCCATGGTATTATTGCTTTTTTTTTAGGTTGGGTATAATTGTGGGTTCTTGTTGCTCTGCTTGTGGCTACATATGCTCATTTTTGTAACCAGATGTTCAATGCATAATCCCATTTCTGTTTGTGTGGTAGTGGCACCCGAATTGATAGATCAGGGAGCAAACATGTGGCACCCAACACCAAGGAAATCATCTTGCTCTTCCTGCTCACAGAGTAGTTTCTCTGATGGAGCACCGCCTAATGGATGCAATCATGAAAGGTACAATGACAGAATATAATATTATATGTCATAGAAGTAAATAGAAAAATAGAAATTATTTATTTAATCAAAATTTAAAAGTAAACCTACAGGTAAACAAGATAGTGGTCAAAGGCAATCAAAATATAATTCAAATTAAAATTGAGTACAAATGTAAATTGTATTATTATTATTATTATTATTATGTTGGCTGGAGAAACTTAATCTTCCTCTGAGACAAAAATGTCTGACTCTAACTACATCCATCAACAAATTTAAAATTAAAATCCTACTTTGAGTACCTTGGACTGCTATTTCAGCATTCAGTTGAACATCCCTTACCCAAAAAAGCACCAATAGGTATTTTTATACCTAAGTACCACTCTTTGCATACCTTGTTTATTTGTAAAAACCTTTACATATTCTGTATTAAACTATAAATGTATAACTTTAAAATAAATCAAATAACAAATGTTAATACATATATTTTTAACATTAATTATTGTCATTTATTATTAAGGAAATACCATAATCTCATCCGCAGGGCACCTCTGAAGTTGCTTTGTGACAATATGAAGAACCAAATAATTTCCCGGGCTTTCTACGGATGTTCGTATTCATTACTCATCCATTTTATAGTCTCACAACACCATCTTTTTTCATCAAGAGTGACCTTTACATACTTAAATGTCTCTCTTATTTATTCAACCACACACATATTTTGCTCTCTCAGGGTTGGCGTACTGCCGTCACCTGTCTACAGTACGCACTCACCTGTCTGGCCTTGTTAATCACACTATTGTGGAACCAGATGTGCCTGGTGATGCATATCTCGGCCTCACGACAGAAGTGTGGCAGAAGTTTCTTCAAGACTGCAGCGTAAGTGCACACATACACAATTCTGCCTGGAGTCCAAAGCAGCCACATTTAAATGAGTGTATTAGCCAGACACTCATTAATATTAATTTGTCCCTAATCACAGTTCTCTTATTCTCATCACATAAACAATATGTTTGGATGACTAATGCTGAGTGCCAGAGTGGTGGCACTAAAGAGTGAAAATCAATTTCAAATCCATACAGAAGTACCCTTATGGCTGTGATCGTTAGTGCGCTTATACTGGCAGACTATTTTATGCTCTAAACAGGCAAACCAATGTATATTGGTTATTGATTTGACTGGTTAACATAGTAAAATAATGGAAAAATGTAATTGATGAATTCAAATACCAATTTTTTTTCTTAGAAGTCAGTTAACCTGCTTTCAGTGTGTGCCTGCTCTCTTCCAGGCCTATGAAGAAAAGGAGTTATTGCGGCTAGTTTACTACGGTGGAGTTGAGCCTTCTTTGCGCAAGGAGGTCTGGCCCTTCCTGCTGGGTCATTACCAATTTGGGATGTCTGAGGCTGAGAGAAAAGAGGTTAGTTTCTTGTTTTTGTTTTTTTTACCCAGCAAGCAATAGCCGCCATTTTACCGCTTCGGTTAACTATAGACCCAATATAGTCGGCTATGACTAACCCACTTCTAGCCAAAATAACCTTGAATTTGGTTGTTGTTTTTGCCTAAATAACTTGCGAGATGTTTCATATTTCATCATGTATCAACAGTGATTACAAGTTGTCTGGTTTAGTTTCTTTGAAATTGATGACTAAACTATTCTCGGGCTTTGGTTAGATGTTTTAGCCTAGACATCAGGGTTGTGTTTGGACAACTATTAGATGTCTTTTAAACACAAAATTCTTTGGTGGGAACTGTTCTCCCAAACAGTTTTAAAGGGTTAGTTCACTCAAAAATAAAAATTCTGTCATTAATTACTCACCCTCATGTCGTTCCACACCCACAAGACCTTTGTTCGTCTTCAGAACACAAATTAAGATTTTTTTTTTTAAATCCAAGAGATAGGAGCAATTTACACATTCAAAGTAAAGAATGATTGGAAAGACATCATTAAAGCAATTCATGTTATTTGACAGACAGAAGCACTTTTTATGGACTTCAAAAACAGAGCCACTATTACTGCAATTCTAATGCTTCGATTAGCCTGAAATTTTGTGATAAAACTCTGATTTTATTCGTCTGAAAGAAGAATGTCATATACACCTAGGATGACTTGAGGGTGAGTAAATCATGGGCTAATTACAATTTTTGGGGTTAAATTTTTTGTGGCGTGCATGGGGGGTGTGTTGCATGAGCCCCTGCGCCTTTAATCGTGAAAGTGCCCTTTTCGATCGTACCGATAATATCATCCGATAATACAAATAATATTATCCAAAGCGTGTTCACAGAACAACTTCCGGTCTTGAGTCAACAAAACACGCATTCGTTGTGGTGCTCCCCCTACTGTATTTTGTAAATAAAATGGTAAATTAAGTTTTTTGTGTGAACAAAGCATTCACATCGCTTCACATGGATTAATTTAAAATTTGCATTGCACCCAGTGGAGGGACTGAAAGCTTGCGAGTTTCTTTAAAAAAAATCTTTATTTGTGTTTCGAAGATGAACGAAGATCTTATGGGTGTGGAACGACATGAGGGTGAGAAATTAACAATGGCATTTACATTTTTGGGTGAACTAACCCTTTTAGGTGCTGTCACATTTATTGTTGCTCTGCAAAAATCGTCATTTCAATAGAAATTGGCACGATTGGGAATTTTGCCACAATTGGGAATTGAGTTCAAGTTTTGTATGCATTGACCACAGAAAAAAAAGACTTTGGGAGAATTACATCAGTGCATCATTACGCTATTGGCAGTGGACCTTTTTTGTTGGCAAATTTTGTAACTACAACAAATTTCTTGTATGTGTAAACACACCTGGCAATAAAGCTCATTCTGATTCTGTTTCTAATGCGACTGAAACTTTAGTCTTTGTTCTCTGTAAGATTTCCAGTGAATTCCCTGGAATAGGGCAAACATGGCATCCCCTATTTCAGTGGTTCTCAAACCTGTCCTGGAGTACCACCAGCCCAGCACATTTTGTATGTCTCCCTCATCTATCACACCTAATTCAACTCATGAGCTTAGTAGAGACTGCAAGACCTGAAATTAGTGTGTCAGATATAGGGAGACATACAAAATGTGCAGGGCTGGTGGTACTCCAGGACAGGTTTAAGAACTGTCCTAGTTGGCTCTGACAAAAGTGACAAGCATTTATTTTTTTTTAAGTCAGCTTCTTTACAAACCCAGATTAATTGGATTTCAGATTGTTTGTGAATAAAAGCACTTATCCCATTGTTATTGAGGAACTTTCGTTTTAAGATCTTTCTCATCTTTACCATCTCTGAAACTCTGAACTCTGCAGGTGGATGAGCAGATGCGAGCGTGCTATGAACAAAACATGAGTGAATGGCTGGGGTGTGAGGCAATTGTTAGGCAGAGAGAGAAAGAACAGCACGCAGTGGCATTAGCCAAGTGTTCGTCTGGGACGAGTATGGACAGCACCATGCATAGAGTTATGCACCGTGACTCCACCATTAGCAATGAGGTGAGTGCAGATCCATAAAGCAGAAGACTTTCTGAGGCCTAAATGCATTTTTGGCATGCATTGAAGACTTTTTTACCACACTGAAAGGTTTGCTTTTGATTTTATGCAATATTTACTTAAGGATGTGATGTGTTTGTCATTCAGTCCTCGCAGAGCTGTAGTTCAGGCAGACAAAGAGATTCCAGGCTGCAGAGTGACTCAAGCAGCAGCACTCAGGTAAACCTCAGACTAATGTTGCTATCAGTACATGAAAAGTTGAATAAATTGACGTTGTCTTCAAAAAACCATTTGAGTACAAATGGTGCCCCCCTTGACTGATCTTCCTCAACCTCACACTCTTTCCTGGTAGTTCTTCACTTCCCAAAACCCCTTCCCCTGGAGTAGCCTACTTCCCTTTGGTTTGTTTCTTCAGGTGTTTGAATCCATTGAAGAGGTCGACCAGATTGAATCTGAGATCAAGAGTGATGACGTCAAACATCTTTCCAAAATCTCAAATGGGACACCCCAAATTGGCACCAGTTCTCCAGACTCTGGTCACCCCTCTTCCAGAAATTTCTCTGTTACATCTGGTCAGTCGGACTCCTTGAGTACAGAGGACAGTGGGATACATGAGCCAAACCTCAAAGCCCAACCACAGCTAGTAGTATCAAAGGAAAGAGTTGCGAATTCCTCTGGAGAGGAAGAAAAGTTGACGGAGGAAGGTACGACCAAAAAGGTTGAGAAACAGGGTGAAGATAACAAAATTGAAGTTAACAAAGTATCTTTGGATGCAGTGGAGGTAATATCAGCGGGAAGCAAGAAGGCCACGGGGAGCTCTGATGAAAGGGCCGAGGTTGAGACGGTGGGGTTAAAAACAGCTCGAGATGCCTTTGAGACTCTTGCAGCAGCTCACAAAATGGAAGTGGGTGAATCTTCAGAGAAAACTTTGACATCAGAAAATGAAGCACTGACACAGCGAACTGAGCCAGATATTCCCAAAGCAACAGAGGTTGTGGAATCGACTCCTCCAGAGCCAAAGATGAATGAAAATCAGGTAAGAGTGGACATTCAAACATCCCAAGTGGGAATTAAAGATATTAGAGGAATCCGAAAGGAACCTTTGGTAACAAAAGATCATAAGGTATCAGATGCATTTGAGCAGAAGGTTGTAGCTGACATGCTGGTGTCTGTTTCAAAGGACGATGATACAGAGAAAGAAACAGCGAAAACCAATGAAACAAGCAAAGATAAAGAATCCGAGATATGGATGGGTGATGCCAAAAATGTAAGTGGCACACAAAGAGTGTTTAGATATGATAATGATAAAGAAAAGAAGACTATGAAGACCAATGATTTACCCAGTGAAGCTGAAACAGCAGGAAAGAGGAAAGCTGTTTCAGATCTCCCAATAACCATTGGTGCAGAGCAAACAGAAGGGAAGGTTGTCACAAAGAAGACCACACATAAAGAAATGCAGAGGAATGCTCCAGTAGTTGAAGAGATGGTGGTGCCGTTGGTGTATGAAGCTTTTAGCACAAGAAAGATGAGTGAGGCCCAAGATGAAACGGAGTCAGACGAGTCTCCCTCTGCCATTGAAATGGAAGACATTCCTACAGCTAAAGTGTCATTGGTTTGGGAAAGCAAGAGTTCACCCAAAACCAAGACAAGTGAGCAGGCACCTGTACCTGTATTGGAGCTCAGGCTGGAGGAAGCTAATGGAAAGCCCAGTTCTGAAGAAAAAGACTCTGAGGAGCCAGAGATGGAGAGTCTCTGCCCACAGCTTGATTCCCTGGCTGTGAACGCTGAGAAGAATGAAGCTGCCTCTCCAGTGTCCTTTATAGGGACCACTTATTCTGTAAGCACATTTCAGAGATGCATTTTGATTATTAATATAGTTTTTATTTCTTAGAAGGTGACTTCTGATGATGTTCCGTGATCTAAAGCTTTTCACCTTTGTAATTGCAGCAAGAGCTTTTGGACATGTACACTCTAAATCTGCATCGCATAGATAAAGACGTACAGCGCTGTGACCGGAATTACTGGTACTTCACACCTGCTAACTTGGAGAAACTGCGCAACATCATGTGCAGGTAACAAAATCATTCCTTCATTTTAAGCAAGGGATAATGTACATCCAGCCAGTTGTTGTCGCAGAACAAACCCAGACACAGTGATCAGGGAAGGGGTATTGCATCACTCTAAAGGGGTGGATAGCCGTTCCTCTTATGTCTGTTAGCTCCACCCACGTCCTGCCTCGTTGCCCATTTTCTATTATTCGGGAGTGACGTGCTATTACGTGCTGCCAAGATGACAACGGCCAGCTCGTCTCTACTTTACGCTTCAGAACTGCTCTTCAGAATCCCATGGGTGACGTCACGGACACTAAGTCCATATTTTTTTTACAATCTGTGATTTTGCCACATTAATAATTATGTGGATAAGAGATTAGTTTGAGTTGAAACTGTTTTAAAATCTTACCAAACAAACATGTCTTATATTGTAACCCATTACAGTGTACAAAACAATTGCTGCAAAAAGGCAGCAGCTGCATTTGTATGAAACAAGAGACAAGAGTCCACAATATCAGATGGATGAATTAATTAAATAACTGTACACAAAATATTAATTTGAGTTTTAATATCTTATTAGCTCACCAAACACAAAACTTCCACAAAAAGACTTCCTAGTGTTATCAGTTTTACCGGTTGTTATCAGGGATTAACATTATCAATTTGGATGGCGCGATTGACCAGAATAAATTTTTCTACAGAGCCATGTAATAATGTTTTTGAAAGAAATCTCTTCTTGCTCATCAAGGTTTTGATCAAAAATACAGTAATATTGTGAAATATTAATTGAATAAAATGACTGTTTTAAACATATTTTAATATATTTTAAGATGTAATTGTAATTTATTTCTGTGATTCTTGCCAGACTGCAATTGAATCTGTGTGAATGCTCTAAAAAATATGTATTGCATACTGACTGCATATGTACTACAAATGGATCATGTGTGACAGGCATAATATGCTTATTTGCTGATCATTTCTTTCATGGTTCTTTTACTAATAGAAAGTTCAAAATAACAACATTTATTTGAAATGAAAATCTTTTATAAATGTTTACTGTCATGTTTGATCAATTTACAGCATCCTTGTTGAATAAAAGTATTAAATTCTTTCAAAAACAAAAAATCGTACTGACCTCAGTCTTGATGGGTAGTGTATATATTGGCCGATAGTGGATATTTAATTGTACATGATAATTGTTACTATTTTTAAATATTAGATTACATTTGCCATCACCTAATGCTCAATTTAAGTTCATCTAATAACTTAAATAACATTAATCATTTAATAAGTAATTAAATGTCATTCTTGGCTATTCTCAAAATGAATATCCATTTTTGTAGTGTACATTTAAAATGTGTGAATTTAGGCATCACAATATTATACTGTAGATAAAATAGGACTTCTGAAAATAATTTAAGATGGTAAAACATTCAAAAACACAGACAGGCTTACATGAAGTCAAATCTAAGGGCCGGAATATTATTTACACTTGAAGATGGGCGGTTTGACTTTTGCCACTGAGCAACCACCCAGAAGACCCTAGAAGCTATCTAGGAACATCCTAGCACCACCCAAAAGACCTCAGCGACTGCGTGGCAAAGCACTCAGAACATCTGGTGTTGTGATGTAGCTCAAATATCCTTGTATTGACTGTTTCTGCAGTTATATCTGGCAGCACCTTGAAATCGGATATGTCCAGGGCATGTGTGACCTGCTCGCTCCCTTGCTAGTTATTCTAGATGATGGTGAGTCTGTCTTTGTGAAACCTGCTCTTCTTCATCTGTGTGTTTTTGAGTTCACTCCACTGTTTAAAAAAAAAAGACCAAATGATTAAAAGTATGTTTAGCTTTTCTCATATCTGTTTTCTTTTAATCTTTCAGAGGCCATGGCTTTCAGTTGTTTTACCGAGCTAATGAAAAGGATGAATCAAAATTTTCCTCATGGAGGTGTGATGGACACTCACTTTGCCAACATGAGATCTCTGATCCAGGTCAAGCATCTGCTATAGACTCGTTTGTTCAAAAACATGCCTTTTAAATGTAAAATGTGGATGTGAATTTTTTGCTCTTTTCCTCAAGATTCTAGATGCAGAGCTGTTTGAGCTAATGCATCAGAATGGAGATTACACCCACTTCTACTTCTGCTATCGCTGGTTTCTTCTCGACTTCAAAAGAGGTAATGATGTCCTACACATAAAAGAGAAAAAAAACGTGCGTACAATGAATATAAAAGTAAAACTTAAAATCTCTTCTATTAGTTCTCATCTGCAATGAGATGAAGCTATATTTTGCTTAAAATGAATCTCCTAATTAGCAATTGCAATATCATCTCGTTGATTGTGACTCAGTCATTTAAAACATATTACATTAATATTAGGCTAAGCACCAGGCTCTACTCACATTACTATTTATGATTTATATAAGATATGTTTAATTTTATTAAAACCCAGTTGTATTAAAAACTAGAATATGAGATTGTGCCCAGGGCTATGCTTTCAAACCAATTCAGAAATGACAGCTCCCCCTGCTGTCCATGGAGACTATTTACATTATACTGAAACTGGAGCAGAAGGCCTATTAAAGGGTTAGTTCACCCAAAAATGAAAATTAGCCCATGATTTACTCACCCTCAAGTCATCCTAGGTGTATATGACATTCTTCTTTCAGACGAATAAAAGCTGAGTTATATTAAAAAAGTCCTGGTTCTTCCAAGCCTTATAATGGCTGTAACTGTTGATCTGTTTTTGAAGTTGATAAAAAATGCATCTATCCGTCAAATAATATGCTCAATTAATAATAGTGTTAATAAAGGCCTTCTGAAGCAAACCGTTGCGTTTGTGTAAGAAAAATATCCATATTTAAAACTTTTTGAATTAAAGTTCCAGCCGGTCGTCTTCCGTGGAAAAGTGTTGAAAGTGCCTTCTCGGAGTTCAAGATGCATACGCAACGTCTGACGAGCATACCTGGTAGCGTAAGCCTTTGAACGACAGAGGCACTTTCAACACTTTTTCTATAAACTGAATACTGAAAACTTTACTTAATAAAGTTTTAAATATGGATATTTTTCTCACACAAACGCATCAATTCAATTCCAAAGGCATTTATTAACTTCCCGGAGCCATGTGGAGCACGTTATTTGGGGGAGTAAATCATGGGCTAATTTTCATTTTTGGTGAACTAACCCTTTAAACACTACAGGTGCTACATAACATATGTATTTCAAATCCTCAGAGTTGGTGTATGATGACGTGTTTGCTGTTTGGGAGGCCATCTGGGCTGCTAAGTGTGTCTCCTCCAGCCATTTTGTGCTCTTCATTGCTCTTGCATTAGTGGAGATCTACAGAGACATCATCCTAGAGAACAATATGGACTTCACAGACATCATCAAGTTTTTCAATGGTAAATATTTATATACCCTGGTACAGTATATATATAATCTTAAACTGAAAAGTAAATTGACATTTAAATAAATGTTAAATAATTTTATTGTTGTTCCGTTCATGTTAAATAAATGTAGAAATTATATATTAAATGTATCAATAATTTAAAGTGCCACATTTAAATAGCATTTTTATAAAAAATTACAAATTGATTTTCTTTATTTCTAGTTGTATTTAAAATGATGTATGAATATACTGTTACATGTAACCACATTTTTAAACATTAAAAATAAATTAAATGTGTTAAATATATATGTATTTCTCAATTTAAAAAGTAGATATTTACATTTAGTTTTATTTTTTATTTTACTCTCGGATGTACTCACAATTGTAATTGATATATTATGGTTATTTGTTTTATTATTTTATAACATCTATATTATTCATAATAATATAGAAGTTATACAATTATGTGAATAATTGCACCCTCATATCCCTTAATGCTTTCTCTTTTTTTCTTCAGAAATGGCTGAGCACCACAATATCAAGCAGATTCTGACTCTAGCTAGAGACCTGGTGTGCAAAGTGCAGACACTTATAGAGAACAAGTAATTCTCTTGTTACACATGTTCACAATGTATCCCATCAGCCCTTGCTACTAAACAGGGAGCATTTGGCCAAAGCTTAATGAGCTTCAAGTGTTTAGGGAGCATAACATTTCTTATGCCAAACATCTTGATCTACCTGAAATCAGTCAGTGTGCGAATTATTATTATTATTTATTTTTTTTTTTTAATGGAGTCATCTCGCTCTCTAATCAGGTTTTACTAAACTTCATAGTACATCAAATTTCATAAGTAGATGCTGCTAATGAGTGGACAGCATTCACTGTATGACATGGAATTTCTGTCATGGGATTGCCAGTCGCTGGTGACTTATAAGCTCTATTCCACAACCTAGTGTGCTGCCTTGCTGTCTACTGCCTGCATAAACTTAAATTGAATCTCATGAGTGAATGATTTGTTTCCAACTTGATTTCAATAGAATTTGGTTGTATTGTTGCTAAGCTAACAACACATAGCACACAACCATACTGGGTAAAATAGTCAGTTTTAATCTGATTTAACTTTTTATTAATACTTTCAAGTGAACATAAATATTTATAAATATTATTCCTGCATTGTCCACTATGTTTTATTTTTAATGTATCATGTTGCAATGCATTCTGAGATTGCCTTCTCTATGCATGAGATGCTGCCTTAGAATTTGACCAAAAGAATCTTAGAAGGCAGCATGATGTTGCAGAGATGTGCCTACGATGCCTTAAAATGCTGCCTATGTAGGCAGCTCACTAGGTTTTGAAACAGAGCAATAGAAGTTCAGGTCAGGTGCATTTTACTGTTAAGAGGCGGTCACACTTGATGTCGTGATCCATTCACTTCCTTTTTTGTGCATAGAAAAGACAGACAAAGCGGATGTGCACATGATGTCGTTCAAAGGTTTGAGGTCTCATTCAATGTTTTTAAAAGAAAACTCTTATGCTCACCAAAGCTGCATTTATTTGATCAAAAAATACAGTAAAAACTGTAATATTGTGAAATATTATTGTTTTCAATTTAAATATTTTAAAATGTATTTTAATCCTGTTATGGCAAAACTGAATTTTCAGGAGTCATGATTCTAGTCTTTAGTGTCACATGGTCCTTCAGAAAGTGCTAAACAGAAAGTTCAAAAGAACAGCACTTATTTAAAATAGAAATCTTTTGTAATGTTATACATGTAATTACTGTCACGTTTGATCAATTTAATGCATCCTTGCTGAATAAAAGTATTTATTTCTTATAAAAAAATCTTACCTGCCCCATGAATGGTATTGAATGGTAGTGTACATTCATAGAAATTCAATCTTGCACTGAAATGAAAAAGATAAGCTGCTTTGTTTGTAATGCCATGGGAAACTGTAATAGATATTTATGGGGTAAATAGTATATTTAATTTGAATTTTTTTTTTTTTAAACAGAAGCCCTAGAGCATTATATATTCAGATATTTGTTGTGGCATCTGAAATAATAAAGGATCATTTTGCATGCTTAAAATTCAGTGTGACCGCCCTCTTAAAGGGATAGTTCACCCAAAAATGAAAATTACCCCATGATGTATTCACTTTCAAGCCATCCTAGGTGTATATGACACTTCTTTCAAACGAATACAATCAGAGTTATATCAAGAAAGAAGAATGCCATATACACCTAGGATGGCTTGAGCGTGAGTAAATTATGGGGTCATTTTCATTTTTGGGTGAACTATCCGTTTAATGCTCCTGTATGACCTGCACACTTTATTAGTGTTCTGTATCCTGATGTGCCACTTTTAATAGGTTATCCAGATGTTCCTGTGTACAACTGTAGCAGTAGGGGGCGCTGTGCTTTCAGTCAGCTGACCTTTCGCATGTGTTTTTGTAACCTGCTTATTATTAAAGTCAGTGTCTTTACTGTGAGTTGTTTCACTAAATCAGATCAGGTTATTGTATCACAAAGTATATTATTGGAGAATACCAAGGAATGCCTCTAGGTATTAGATTTAGTACAGAAAAAAACGTGTCCGTTATAGTAACAGTGTATTCCTTCTCTTTGTGTTATGGAACTGATTAATGATTTGTGTTTTTCATCCAGTTTTTGTAATGTTTAAGTCAGTACTGTGTTTAACTGCGTTGGTGTCAGTCACATTATGAAAATCTGACATTAGAATTTATTTGATGTTTGTCTGTGGAAGCCCATTTCTGCTAAGAAAAAAAAAACATGCTCTGGTAAATCATACTTATAACATAAATTATTTTTTTCTTATGTGGCAGAAATGTGTGTGTGTGTGTGTGTGTGTGTGGGTGCGTGCGTGCGTGTGTTTGGACCAGGACAATTCACAATCACTACCGCAAGGCCTTGTCTGCTTGATGTTTTCTTGTTGTTTCTGGACTGTACAGACAAATACATGCTATATTTATTACATAGAGAAAATCTATATTATTAACTTTGGTGTCGTTGGCTACATGGTTTTCAGAATGGACACTAATATCCACACAAAGAAATGAATATCATCAGTGTACTTATTTATTTTTTCATTAGTGAATTGATTGTTGTATAAAATGGTACATTGTTGCTTCTTCATCCTCCAAACACACTATCCTCTGTTATAGCTCTTATATCTCAGTACCTTATCAAATCTTATCACAATGAAGTATTAATGATCCTGTGATCAAACCAGGACAGCTACGGGTCTAAAAGCTGTGGTTAATCAGGTATATCCGGTGCAAACAGAATGTGTATCAAATCACAAGTATTTATTTTCCACATATGTGATCTGTAAAATAAAGCTAAAAATTACTATTTAGGCAAGAAGCAAATCAAAATAAAAAGTGTATTCCACACTAACACTATGCGAATTAGCATCTCATTTGTAATCTGATATGAGCAGGTATTAATCGTTGTCCTGCATTTACTTCATGTGCAAATTATATTCAGAAAGGAGTACAAATTTGTTATACATTTATTTAAATCTGAATGTATGCATTTTGTCTGTTTTTTATGTGAATGTTCTTGTTACACTGTGGTCAATTACTACAAAGTGTTACATATTAAATATATATTAAATGGTAAATGTACTTGTTTAAAAAACAAAATAAAATGGAATTGTTCTTATTTTTCCAACAAATCTTACCATCATATTCCTGCTTGTGTGTGTGTGTGTGCGTGCGTGCGTGCGTACGTGCGTGCGCGTGTGTGTGTGTGTGTGTGTGTGTGTGTGTGTGTGTGTGTGTGTGTGTGTGTGTGTGTGTGTGTGTGTGTGTGTGTGTGTGTGTGTGTGTGTGTGTGTGTGTGTGTGTGTGTGTGTGTGTGTGTGTGTGTGTGTGTGTGTGTGTGTGTTAGAGTCTTTGTTTTTAATGAACATAAGTTTGTAATTAGTTTGATTGTGGTTGACTATGGAAGCTTGTTTCCGCACGGAATTAAAAGATAATTGCGACTTTTCATCTCAAAATTCTGACAAATTTTGGGGTGCCGAATTTCAAAATGACACGAATTGACCAATCATATCGTCCCTTTAAATGAGTGGGGCTTGTATTCAATAGGTTAATGACGCTTTCCAGCTTCTGTGAGGAACTCGGTAGGAAAAAACGCTGATAAAATATAGCTAAGTAGCTATTCCTATGGAAACCGCAAGTAACATGTTAATTTATTATCCACGCCGTTTTCAAAATTAATATTTAAGAAAAACTGGAGATAATCTGCAAAGAAAGACCCACACAAGAAGAGTTTATGTGCGGAAAATGTTCATTTCAGCCCAAATTAAGCCATTCGTGGACGACGGCATCAATCAAGAAGCTAAAGCTTTACTGCTGGAATTGTTTGCTGTTTGGGTAAGTTATTTAAAATCGAATAGGTTGCGTGAATGATTTTATATACGGTTTAGTAGAGAAAGCATGTCTGTAAATCATAAGTTTAATACAGTCTGTTACATACATTTAATCGACCGCTATTATCGAGTGCACTCATTCAATCCCACAATAACGAGTGCACAACCCATAGAAATCATAAATACATAGAAACCCTTATAATAATATGTATTTATTATGTTTATGGTACAACCGACGTACAAGTACCCATAATGCACTGAGGGTCGTGTCGAATGACATCCCGCGTCTCGCCAGAAGATGGCGCACGCAGCTAAATCATCCATCCGTTTTGGTCCAATTTGGCTACGGTGTAGGTATACATTCCTTTTTTAATTGATTGTTAATTATGGTTTATATTTGCTAGTTTGCATGACAGAGTTTAAGATAAATTATTTCATTATTACAGGAGCTACAGGTTGCTACGTTACAAATTATTATTAAAGTAAACCGCAAAAACAAACTGAAAAAGCGGCAGCCCTTCTGGCTCAGTGTCCGAATTCACTCCCGCGTTTTCATTCACTCCCTCAAGTTTGTAATGCAATGAAATGTAATGTAATATAATATAATGTAATGTAGGGAATTGTGAATGGGTTTAAGTTTTAGGAGCGATTTAGAACACAGCCTACGATATGATTTATTAACATGTGGAAGTGTCTGTTAACAATGTGCGTTGGTCTAAGTGCTGACATGATGCATGGGCTTAACGTTACATTCATTTAGTTGGTTTTGTGGCCAGTTATCATATTCTGAAATTACACAGCGATTGTGTAATAATGCAATTCTTTGTTTTATACTGGTATATAATATATGCAATATATTAGTCATCAGTTTATATATATTTTTACCCTTCCATTGTTTGTTCTTGCTTTTCAGTAAGGCAAATGAAAAATAATTCGCCCGAACAGGGACTTGAACCCTGGACCCTCAGATTAAAAGTCTGATGCTCTACCGACTGAGCTATCCGGGCTCTTGCGAATATTTAACATATCTTCTCTCAGAAGATACTTAAGGAACTTTAAACGCTACAACTTCCGGAAATGTAGGGTTTTTTTACGTGGCGAGGAGTCTTAAGCAATACAAACATCCTTTATAATCACGTTTTAACTGACTTAACGCGCACAGCAACGTGATAGTTTTAGGAACGCGATTCTAACATGTTCTGTAAATGTGCGGCACAAGCTTCAAGGGCGCTGCGGCCTGCGCATCCCCGGTGTGGCGTATTGAAGCTGCCCGTTCTAAGCGTCACTTTATCGGACAGAATGGTCACGTCGTGGTCACGATGGATATCCAGTAACTCTGCCTGGGATTCCAAGGTAAAACGTGATTCATTTGCGTTTTGGATGAATGAATGTTTAAGATAAATGAACTAATTGATGAGTAAACACATATTTGCTTTTGAACATGTTATTATGTGATAACGTTACTTATATAAACATTGCGCAAACTGTTCTACTCTTCAGGTTCCTCAGGTACCCACATGGGAGCCCATAGATGAAAGTCAACTTCCATCGGTAATGTCTCTTTTTGCAAATGTAACTTAAGTTTTTTCCTTTCTTTTTTCTTCCCTCTACACATACAGAAGGCTAGCATACAGTGTGTTAAGATGTGCAACCCTGACAACGTTTGCCACATTACCAAATATATCATACAAACTAAACAAAAATGTAGCACGTCTGACGCATGAGAACAAACCCAGTAGCTTACATGAAGATATCAAGCATTACTTTGTTTATTGAACTTAACAGTAGAGGGCAGCAGACTAACAGAATCTTAGTGGCACTCAACGTCACATTTAAACCATAATTTATAAAAAAAAGCGTTTCGCTTGAACAGCGCTTATTATTGTTCTTTATACCTCAGTACCTTGTAACAAGTTGTGTTTTTAATGAAGCATTAATATGATCAAACTATTACATCAGGTCTGAGACCTGTGGTTAAGCAGGTACTTTTTACATATCTGTAACATAAGGCTAAAGATTACAATTTAGGCAAGAATATTAAGGCTAATCGAACTCAAAAGTGTATTCCAGACTTCTACGAATTAGCATTTAATGTCCATGCTTTATCTCATTTGATATGAGCAAGTGTTCATCATTGTCTGCATTGCATCTTGTTGATTGTTGATGTCTGAAATATATTCTAAAATGAGTCAAATTTTAAATCATAATTTGTAGCTGTTATACATTTTTACTTAAATCTAAATGTGTTTGTCTTATGCTTTTGCTAAAAATCTATTAATATAGTATTTATTAATCATGAGAGCGTTTACAGTCTGATGCTATTTTGCTCATTGCATTTGAAGGATTTTTTTATTTATTGAGAATTTATTTTATTTTCCTAAAGTAAGTAACCATGTTTAACTTTTCTTTGCAGGCAACAAGAGTCTCACCAGACTTAGTGGACAAGTTGGAGCGATTAGCCCTTGTTGACTTTGGCAGCAAAGAAGGTGTGGACTGTCTGGAGAAAGCGATTCGATTTGCGGATCAACTTCATGTCATCAATACTGATGGTGTAGATCCAATGGATTCAGTTCTAGAAGACAGGTATTCAATAAAGCTCTGATCAACTCACAAAAGTTATGTTACAGTTTACTTGTTGCTCTCGAGTTACGCAAAACCATTTTTTGATGGGGTTTCTTTGGTTGTCTGAAAATATTGTTTAATACATCAATGCAAAATGATGGTTACAGCCCTGATCTCCCTAACCACTCCAAGTATGTTTGCTCAGTGTCAACATGTCACCATTTTACAGAAGCTAGACTTTTCCTTTGAATTTTCATGTTGCGTACAGAGAGCTGTATTTGAGAGCTGATACTGTAACAGAGGGCAAATGTGCAGAGACGTTGCTCCAGCTTGCCAAAAACACAGTAGAGGAGTACTTTGTTGCACCTCCAGGTAAAACAAATGAATAAATAAAAGAGAATCTATTCTAACATTTAGGATTTCATTTTGTATTTAATGAATTAACCATAGATGGAAGAAACTTGCCTGAGGTTTGATTCACTCACTGGTTAAATTTCTAAATGTGATAGTCTGATTAGAAAAAGGTGTCTTCGTTAATTTTATTGCCTTGTATTTTTTCCCCCAAGTACCTGAATCTGTGTACTACTTATGAATAATCAATCTTTCTTTTTTAGGAAACATCCCACTACCGAAGAGAGATCTGCTCTGCTTAAACACGCTGACATGTAAAATGTAATGACTGAATGTAACACTAACTTTTTGTTACAATAAATATTTATTTAAAATATTGTGTCTCTATTGTGTCTTAGAATGTGGTAATGTTCTAAAAAATGGAAATTATTAACACTCCCTTTATAAAAGACATAATAACAATTAGGCTATGTACAGAATAATAATGTCAAACATTAACTAATCAAGCACAAATAGAAATTTAAATAAACTAAGGAACCAAGTGGGGTGGGGAAAGTTTCATGAGTTAATGTTGCCTAACAGGAATGTATTAATGGATCTTTGCTCTGAACGTCCTGTCGATACATCAGCGATGTGTTGGGAATGGAAACCGAAAGTGACTACGTTTTCGGAAACGAAACAGTACTTTGTTTTGAGGCGGGGCTTTAGTTGGTAATGTGGTAATGTTCTAACAAATGGAAATTATTAACACTCCCTTTATAAAAGACATAATAACAATTAGGCTATTTACAGAATAGTGCGTGCGTGCGTGCCTCGGCTCACTGACCACATACACGATTTCCCACTTGCTCAAGAATTCAGCAAAAAGCCGTTCATCCGCATATTTGCCCAACCCAGCTCGGTAAGTCGCATTATTGCCTAAATATTTCGCATTAATATTAACGCTTATCTCCTGTGTAAATATGATGTTGTGGTACTGCATTATATATAATATTTTTTATAAGCATTATTATTATATTTATTTTTAAATCACGTTGGCAGGTTATGGAACTGATAATAAAACTGTTGAACGGAGATGTGAAGCGGCTGGTGGTGAGCGGTAATGCCACAGTTGGTGAACTCAAGCAGCCCAAATATAAAAGTCCTACTGAAAGACCCTTTAGGCAATCTAAAGACTACTTAAATGTAGCCTGTAGGCCTAACATGTTTGATATTAAAATAGATTGAACTTTCCTACCCTGTTGCTAACTGTGCATTTACTGAATGAGCGCCGTGCTACTGCTGACTGATTGAATCACTGAATTTTTTTTATTTGTATTTTAATTTTTATTCTAAACTGTTTAAATTAATTGTATTGTTATTTTTATTTATTTTGATGATTTTTATTCCTTCTGTGAAAAGCACTTTAAATTACCATTGTGTAAGAAATGTGATATACAATTGCCTTCCCATATGAATGTTAGGCCTATGCATTGTTTTTATATTGTAAATAAAATGTCAATTAAATACCAGTCCTGAGCATTGTGCATGTTTTATTGATTTGGAATATCATAAACCCAAAACAGCATAGCCTACTAATAATTTCAAACATTTTCATATTATGGATCACTGGATATAAATATTGTATTAATTCAATAGTATATTTTCATTTCGAAATGAGCTGATCGCAAATGTATGTTCCTTTTCTTATTTGATAGAAATTGACATTAGCTACATTCACTCCATTTGTCCTCAGACCATAAGTCAATATACTTCATGTTGAGTTAAACACATTTTTTAATTTAAGAAAAACAGCAATACATTATCTTTTAAAGTATCACTACTTTGTCATGACAGAAAGAATTTAAAACAAAAAAAATATTTTTTATAGGGTGTCACAACTGTGTCCCAGGTAGGCTTTTAATGAAAACACTTATAAAATAAATGTCATGGTCTCTACATGTTGAATAATCTATCCGAAATAATTTATAAATAAACTTTGATACTTCAGTTTTAGCCATGTTAGCTGTTTTGACATCAAAAGCTTCTTAAGAACGTTTAGAAAAGAGCTTACCCCTGTCAATAAACTCAATACTGCACTATAAACTGTTTAGCACATAAACAAGATTGTCATCTATCAGAGGGCTATTGCACGAAGGTAGAATAAAGAAGAATAAGCTCAGCTTGTCCTAGTTTAATCAGCGCATCCTGGTTTAGTCCGTTGCACGTTTGCTGAGCCTGGATTAGTATGTGCAGCTAAGTCAAGCCAGGTGTAGATAGCTGGGATAAGTACATGTTCACAGCATTCTTAAACAGACCACGAGATCAATCACAGAATCAATGATACAAAAATGGATAAATCCAGTGCAATATACTTCCTGCCAACTGAGCAACAGATTATAATGGAAACATGGAGAGGTAAAACCTATAATATATAAAAGGGAAATATGGCTGCTATAATAAAATAAAGAGAAAAATAATAACGGACCGATTGAATGCGTAAGTAGTCCAAATAACCAGTTCTGAAACATCATAATTACAATTCAAGGAGTTACTTGTCATTTCCACAAATTAACAGTTATGACCAGTGGACATGCATGTTACTCGGGAAATGTATCATGAAGATTAATTGCAAACACTAAATCCACTATCCGCATCAATTTGATCTATTTAGTTTATTTGATGTGTATTTAATCTCCTACCCTATTATTTATTTTTATTAAGGGGTTGTTTTCTATCTAATTGATTTTATCTAATCTGTAATCTGTTGATTTGATATATTGTTTTGTCTATCTATTTTAACTAGTAGCTATCTATCCTTCTTAAAGAACAAATGTGTGGCCAGAAAAGGACCTGGCAGCAAGTCAAGATTAAGTACAAGAATATTTTGTAGGCTGACTGATTGCTGGGGGAAAAAAGTACAAATTAGGTGAGTAGTGTCTGCTGACATATTTTATTGTCTGTACTGATTTTAGCATTTAAAAAGGCTGTTGAATAAAGGGAAGCCAGTGATGGAAGGGAACCAGGGAGGGACAGCCACTGACTATGGCCCAGACTGGTAACATAGTGAGTATTGCCTAAAGTACAACTACATTATGCACAAATCCAGCTGTGCTAACTGAATGGTGTTTTACAGAATGCACAAACTATCAGACATTTCTACACAATGCATCTTAAGCTGGCAGAAGTCGAGATCGAAGTGAACAAGAGAAAGCTGCAAGACATGGACCTTGAGATGGAAATGAAACGCAAGACATTAAAAGGATACTGGACATGGAAATCCAAAAGCTAGAAGAAGTAAGTGACTTCAGTTCACACTGTAACACAATGTATTAATCATCTATTTTTCCCCCTCCAAATCTTGTGATGACAGCAAAATATATATATTTTTTAAAATCCAAAAACATTGTGGTCTACCTTTTTCATGACTCCCCAGTACACTACATAGTTATTTATCCAGTGAAGTGGAACTAGAATTTGAGAAGATAACCACACAGTGTGTGCTACTAATGCCAAATATAATGCATGAAAAAGATACTTTATCCTTTATTAATGGATAGACCAAATCAAAACAAAATTTGAAAACTGAAATAATGTATTGTTCTCTGACACTCTGTATAATAAATCTAAAATAGCAGCAGGCATGCTTGGATGAATGACAGTATATCTAGTATTTTAATGCAGGATCACTAAAATGATGCAACAAATTTACAAAAGACTAACTGTAAAACACATTAATTTCTAGTAGGATTGACAGCAGAATTAACAGATAAATCAATAATATTAGCCTGGTTGTTAGCCTGCTCTGGAGAATAAAGCTCCATAGTAACTTACTTTAGCTTAAAGCTTGCTTTCATGCAAGTGAGTCAGGGCTAAATTCAGCCAGGATAACTGGAAAATCCCAGGTTAATCCCTTATCTTGCTTTTGTGCCATACCCCTCAGGTGTGCCAATTGTATTTGCCTGCTGTTCTGTATGACGTGCTTCACTTACCTGGATTTCCCCAATCACATGATCATGGAATGCCTTCTCATTCCAAAGATCTGTTTTCCTCTTATGTGTAAATGAAACTCTAGAGGACTGTAATGGGGCTCTACTGGTTATGAAAATTTGTCACCAATATGGGGTGTCTAGTCAGGACACGGAAGGCAGGGATATTCATTGAAGGGTTTAATATATATAATTTAACATACAGATGCACAGGCACTATTCTCTTTGGTGCTTTACAGTGTAAGTATGGTTCTAAAGGAAAGGAATAAACATAGATATTAACTATCATAAGCACAATTGAGGCTAATAACTCTCCCTAGCTACTTATATAAACAGTGTAAACTACAATAAGAATAGCATACAAGCTACACATACAGTACAACAGAGATAAAGGCTGTCAGTGACTGTATACTCAACCATAAATTACTTATATTAACTTATCTATATATGTATTATAATTATAACTTACTTGTGATCACTGACGCACACGAACACAACCTGAAGCTTAACTTATAAAGTGAAACTAAACTGACGCGTTCTCTGCAAGCCAGGACATGTTGCAACATGTCTGAAAAGGGGGCGTGGTCTGAGCGAACACTCGCTGTACATGCTCCGTACCAATTCACATCACTTGAGCCTTTTGCACAGCCGCCCCTAATTCACGATGTGAATTATCTTCTAGAAAGGCTCAACTATCCACTGGAACTGTTGTCGAGGCATTATCCGGGATGGCCGGCAGCTCAGCTTGGCCACTGTTCTGGTGTAGGTCCTCTTGTCCACCTGCACCTCAGCAGTCCTAACTTTACCATCAACACTCCTAATGGTCTTTGTGACTCGTCCCACGGGCCACAACGCACGAGGCAACCTTTGGTCAATTACCATCACCACTGTACCAACAGTGAGGTTCTCTGTATCCTTTACCCATTTCTGCCTTGACTGCAAGAAAGGTAAGTAGTTCCGTATAAAATGGGTCCAAAACTGGTCAGCTAACACCTGACTGTGCCGCCATCTTCTCCGACTGAGAATCTCAGATTCAGGGTACACCACTTGAGGAAGTGAAGAGTCGGGCCGCCCCATGAGGAGGTAGTTAGGGGTTACGGGATCCACATCGGCTACATCTGTCGACACATAACCCAGCGGCTTGGAGTTGAGGATTCCCTCAACCTCAATCAGAACTGTCTGCAAGACTTCTTCGGTCACTGTCTGTGTTCCAAGAGTAACGTAGAGTGCAGCCTTAATGGATCTAACTTCCCGCTCCCAGGCTCCACCAAAGTGAGGTGCATTCGGGGGGGTTGAACCGGAAACGGATCTGGTACTTAGACAACTTGGTCTGCAGCTCTTTGCACATGACCTCAAAACTTGCTTTGAGCTCACGCTCCCCTCCACGGAAGTTGGTCCCACAGTCAGAGAGAAGCTCGAAGGGAGTTCCACGTCTAGCCATGAACCTTCTGAGTGACATAAGGAACGAGTCGGTATCCATGTTGGGCAACACATCCAAGTGAATGCACCTGGTGGTCATACACTTAAAAACTATTCCCCATCTCTTTTCGATACTCCGACCTCGCTTGACCTGGAACGGACCAAAGCAATCTACTCCTGTTGAATAAAATGGAGGCTTCAGGAGGCGGAGACGACAAGGGGGCAGATCTGCCATCTTGGGAATAACAGGCTTTGCTCTCCATTTTTGGCACTCCGGGCAGGATCTCTGATGACGACGCACAGCTTCGCGGCCTTGTAGGATCCAAAACTTGCGTCGGAGCTCTGCAAAGACCCTCTCAGATCCAGAATGGAGTAACTTGTTGTCATACTGTCGTATGATAAGTTTGGTAATATGGTGCTTAGGTTCTAGCACAATTGGGTGTACGACATCTTCTTCCAGACTGGTAGAACGGCGCAACCTACCACCTACTCGTATAAGGCCCCTAGAGACGTCGTACTCTGGAGCAAGTGACAAGAGCCGACTGCTGGATGGAAGTGCTTTCCCTGTTTTTAAGCACTTGACTTCGTCTGGGAAGCTATCATACTGTGCTCTCTGAAGGATTCGGAGTTCTGCTTCTGCATAGTCATCTGCAGTGAGGGCGCTTGACTGGGAAGCCGCCCCATGCAGTGACCTACTCGTTGCCTCAAGGAGATCTTCAAAGGTAGAGTGGTCTTCAGCGGCTGGGATCTCTGAAGCCGTAATGACTGACATAATGCCACAGAACGCAGACTTCTTCATTTCTGTCTCATCTTGGACCTCCACGAAAAAAGTCGTGGCTGGCCATTTCTCACGTGGTAGTTGAAGGAAGGCAGGACCATGGCTGAATTGATTTGGCTGGGCTAGGTTGGAGAGTGTCATCCCTCTTGTGATAGCGTCAGCAGGGTTATTCTGTGTGTCCACATACCTCCATGACCGGTGATCCGTCAGCTCCTGAATCTCAGATACACGAGTCCCTACAAACACCTTGTATCTACAGGACTCTGACTGTATCCAGGTAAGTACTGTGGTGGAGTCAGACCACAACACCGTGTGGCTCAACTGAAGGGTGAGCTCTCTCTGGATCATCTGGGCAAGCTGAGCTCCGGTAAGGGCAGCACAGAGCTCAAGGCGTGGTATTGACTGTTGTTTCTTCGGTGCCACTCTTGAGCGTGCCAGCACAAAGGCTACTTGGACTTGTCCATGAGGATCCTCACCTCGTAGGTAAGCAACTGACCCATAAGCAGACTCTGATGCATCACAAAGGCGTGTAGCTCGAGGGTGATAGCACTTACATCCACGGCCAGTGGGAAGTAACTCCGGGAGAGACTGACCATCGGGAGCTGAGGGAGCTCTTCTTCCCATGTAGTCCAAGCTTGCAGGAGGTCGACCGGTAAGTTTGGGTCATCCCAGTCGCGGTCTTTGGTCCACAGTCTCTGGACCAAAACTTTGGCCCTTGTGGTGAAGGGCAGGATATGACCTAGGGGATCATACTGGCTTGCTAATATCTTATAGATATTTCGCATGGTCGTTTTGCTTGGGGGAACCGGGCGATGCCTGTAATGGAGTGTGTCCTGCATGAAGTGCCAACTGAGTCCTAGAGTCATCTCTTGAGCTTCACCATGCGCGTGAGAAACCCATCTTTCACTGCTGTCAGACTTGGCCTCCTTAGGAAGGTTGCGAATCACCTCTGGCTGGTTACTGGCCCACTGACGAATATCGAAGCCACCTGCAGCTAGAAGGGTTCTAAGTCTCGTCACAAGGTTTCTGGCTTCTACTATGGTGGGTAGACTCTGCAGGCAATTATCGACATAGAAACAATGTTCTACACTGTGGTGGACATTTTCCCTGGTTGACTTGTCTCATTGATGTGTTTCTGAAGAGCAAAGATCGCGCAGCAGGGACTGCACGTCGTCCCGAATGGCAGGACCTCCCACTGGTAAACTGATGGTTGTTCGTCAGTCTTTAGATCTCTCCAAAGGAACCTCAACAAGGGCTTGTCTCTATCCAGCAGGCGGACCTGGTGAAACATCCCTTTAATGTCTCCACTTACTGCCACCGATGCTCTCTGAAGCGCAAGAGGACTCCAAGGAGTGAGGGACCTAAGGCTGGACCAGGAAGTAGGTAATCATTCAGACTTTGTCTGCCAAGCTGGAAGCTGCAGTTGAAGACAATCCGTTCCTTCCCATTGTGTCTGACCATGTGGTGAGGCAGAAACCATGATTCCTCTGATGAATCCGCCTTGCAGGAGTCAATCTTGGTGACGCACCCAGCAGCCTTCAGTTTCTTGATCTCCTCCTGGTAGGTAGATGCACGCAGTGGGTTTTGTACTAACCTCTTCTCTGTGTTTCGCAGGTTCTTCATCACAACTTCCTTTGAAACTTGCAGCTTGGGCATGTTTGGGACTCGTAGAAGGGTGTAGCGTGCATCGATGCACTCCGTTTACCTCTACACGGATGGTCTCAGACTCTAAAAGGTCCACTGAGTACTTGTCCTGTCTGGATCTAGTCACCAATCTCTCACTTTTGAAAGGCAGTGTATCTAACTGCCACAACCGTTCAACTTGACTGAACAGCTCAACAGAAGGAGGAAACTGTGGTGTACAGGCACCGTGTGGAGGGAAACTGTTGCTGTAGGTATTTTGCTGGACCCTGAAGCGTCCATCCGAGCTTAGTCTTGACTGCTGCAGGACCACCAGGGGGACCGAGATGCACTGGCTCAATCGGAACGATCAGATGAGCATTATCCGATCCAATCAGGAGGGGTTGAGCTCCATCGATAGCTGGGATTGCCAGACCTCGTAAATGACGATATCTTCTCTGGAGCTGGGTGACTGGGTAGCTGTACTGTGAGAGGCCTAGGTGTTCACCTGTGAATGCGCCTTGAATGGAGAACCTCTTTGTCGGTTGGGAAGCTGGAGTGATCGTAAAGGACACACGTGAGCCTGACAGTATCTTGATGTCTTGTCGGATAGTACGGAGTGTGAGATCTTCTGCTTGACCCTGTACTCCCAGGCGGCGTGCGGCAGACGAAAGCAGGATGGTTCTCTCAGAGCCATCATCCAGCACTGCATACGTGTCAAGCACTTTATCCTGGTATTGCAAATTGACTCTGACAATCTTTAACAGCACATGGCTATATCTATTTGGCTGATCCAGGTAGTGAGTCTCTGCTGTCGATGTGATGGTGGGCTCGTTCTCACTCCTCTGGTTAACCTCGTGAAGAATGGAAAGGTGTTTCAACTTACAAAAGCGACACGGCTTTTTGAGGTCACAGGCAGAGGCTAGGTGAGATCGTCCGCATCTCCAGCACCTTCTCTTGACTTTAATCCAGTCCACCATCTCTCCTTTAGTAAGCTTAGCGAAAGTCTCACATTGGCTGAGGTAGTGTTCTGCCTCGCAGTAAGGGCAGTATATCTTACCCTTCCCTTGGATTCGGTTAGAATGAGCTGCTTGGGAGGGTGTGTCGAATGGATGGTTACTGGAATTACCTGTCCCATGCATAACAGTAGTAATCTTAACCTTGGATTTCTGCTGCCTGAATTCTCTCTTATCCTTCTCACTGTGAGTTTGAATTGAAGGCTCAATGTCCAGGCATCTGACCTCTGCCTTCAGCCACTCTGAAAAGTCAGTGAGCGTTAGCTTCAGTTTATCCGGGTCCTTCCTATACTGTTGACGAAAATCTGTCTTGCTGGTGCTTGGGGAGCCTGCTTAGAAGGCGCTTCACATTGGATCCGCAGTGGAGTTCCTCATGGCCTTCACCTCTGAGAGCTTTCAGCATCCCAACAAGCGACTGCACTCTGATGGAGAACTCATCAAGAGCTCTATCATCACGGATGAGGGGTAGGCGTTCCATGTCCTCTATCTCCTTCAACACAAACTGATATGGTCGTCCATAGCGTTCATCCAGTGATTTCAGAGCTTCAGAGTAGGGCATATTAGATTCTGCATGAGCTAGCACAAGGCGATGTGCAGGTGGCACCTTGACATGCTTCAGCAAGATTGCATACTTGTAATGCTCAGACTGAGAAGGATGAAGGAGTGTGCTAAGGGAAAGGCGTAGCTCCACATATTGAGCTCTATCCTCCTTGGTGAAGTCAGGAAATGTTGGGCCTTCTATATTGGGGGGTGCATGCTGATACCCGTAGGAGGGATAATGGGCCAACATGGCTGGGTTCCCTTGGTAGAAGGGTTGGGGTACATAAGGAGGCTGATGTATTGACTGGTGCATAGGTGAAGGCCTAATCTGATTGAGAGATGGATTTACATGCAGCGATCTGGGAGTGGCGACATGTGGAAGATAGATTTGAGGCTCAGGTGGCACCAGATGTGGATTTCCCAACTGAGATTCCCTAACTTTCTCATGTTGGCTGCCGAGTGTGGCTGCTTTGGGCTTACAATTACCTGATATGAGGTAGGATGAGAGTGAACCATATAATGAGGCACCTGCTGACTGCTGTAGGCCCTGGGATGGCCCTTTGGGTTGTTCACGTTCAGTATCTTGCTTGATAGCTTGAACGTCATAGCGTGGATCGAGCGTGTGCGGAAGGGGTTGAGTGACTCGGCTGAGAGGTGGAGGAAGTGTCATTTGTTCTAGCTGGTGGGTTAACTCTGCAGCTACACTTGGGTGATTCTCAGTTCTATGGTGGTGAGGAGGAGTAAGGACTGGGAAAAGCTGTGGTTCACCTCCTCTGTCTGTATAGAGTTGGCGTACTGGGGTCTGATGCCGTGATGACCTCCTTGACCACTGAGCTGAGGTCTGAGGGGAATGGTGCTGCAGGAAAAGCTCCAAAAGCTCTGTTTGTTTCTTAGCCGTTTCACTCTGTTGCCGCGCTGTCTCCAAAGCCTGATGAACAATGGCTTCATTTGCATTCTGCATTGGTGGCATTGAGGATATGCTTTTAGCAGGACTGAGTAGCTCCCTCTCCTCTTCGTGCCTGTGCATCTGCGTTAAGCTATTCTGATCTGTATATTCAACTAAAAAATCATCCAGATATCTTGGGCGTTGCACTGAGCGTTTGGGGCGCACAGGTGAAACAGGTAGGCTGATTCCTTCTTTTCTGGTTGCCATATCATTGACACCATCCGGCTCGAAGGACCATAAATTGTAATGGGGCTCTACTGGTTATGAAAATTTGTCACCAATATGGGGTGTCTAGTCAGGACACGGAAGGCAGGGATATTCATTGAAGGGTGTAATATATATAATTTAACATACAGATGCACAGGCACTATTCTCTTTGGTGCTTTACAGTGTAAGTATGGTTCTAAAGGAAAGGAATAAACATAGATATTAACTATCATAAGCACAATTGAGGCTAATAACTCTCCTAGCTACTTATATAAACAGTGTAAACTACAATAAGAATATTGAATACTGTATACTCAACCATAAATTACTTATATTAACTTATCTATATATGTATTATAATTATAACTTACTTGTGATCACTGACGCACACAAACACAACCTGAAGCTTAACTTATAAAGTGAAACTAAACTGACGCGTTCTCTGCAAGCCAGGACATGTTGCAACATGTCTGAAAAGGGGGCGTGGTCTGAGCGAACACTCGCTGTACATGCTCCGTACCAATTCACATCACTTGAGCCTTTTGCACAAGGACTGTTTAAAAACAGCTTACATTTATGTTTATTTTTATATTTATTTTTTATGAAACATCTAAACTATAAACAGTTGTTATGTTAATGTAGATTACATTAAACAATTAGACCCGTGCAGCAAACACAGAACGTTTACCTAGCATTTCCATAACATTTGCATGGGTGTTTTGGGTTGCATGAGTGTTTTTGTAATGACATAATAAGAACCAATAGCCTAGAGAACGTTCTCTAATGGTTATCGGTTTTTTATTTTATTTATTTATTTATTTATTTTACAACCATGAACCTAACCTTTACAGAACGTTTTATCCAAAACACGTTGGCTAAAGAAAACAAGATATTTATATAGGCTAATCATTCTTTTTTTAAATTTAACTGAATAAATGTGTTTTATATATTGTTTATTTGCGCTGAACATCGTGTTGATCAATGTTTTCTCAGGACTTGTAGAGAATAGATGAGAATGGAAACAGAAAGTGACTGAGTAAGTTTTCAGAAACAAAACATTGAGGCGGGGCTTGAGTTGATGCTTTGTATAAATATTCATGCCTCTGCTCACTGTGACCAGAGACACATTGTTTGATTTCGGTGTGAGACTTGCAAGACTTATTCAAGAAAGCAATTCAGCGAAGAGCCGTAGCACAGCAGCCTACTTGTACAATCCAGCTCGGTAAGTTGCATACTGTTATGAAAATAAAGCACATTAATATTAACGCTAATTTTCAGTTTTAAATAAGTATATGATGTTGTAGTAATTCTAATACGTTTATATTTGATCTCGTGTTGGCAGGTTATGGAACTGATAATAAAACTGTTGAACGGAGATGTGAAGCGGCTGGTGGTGAGCGGTAATGCCACAGTTGGTGAACTCAAGCAGCTCATCTCTCAGCACTTCAATGAACCTCCTTACAAACAGAAGCTTTCTAGCGAGAACGGTCACCGTATCAGCCTTGAGGATGATAACAGAAGCCTCAGCAGTTACGGTTTGCTCTCAGGCTCAGTGGTGATGCTACTCATCATGAACCCTGGACCTTTCCAAGTGTTCGTCAAGAACGAGAAGGGTCAGACCAAAACCTATGATGTTGATGTCAATGAGACCGTAGATCAGCTCCAGACGAAGATCTTCTGCAAAGAGAGTGTCCCCAAAGATCAGCAGCGACTGATTTACAGTGGCAGACAACTGAAAGCTGACATGAAGCTGCAAGAATACGGCATCACATCTGGAAGCACCATTCACATGACTCTGCGTCTCCGAGGAGGTTAATGATGGAGATCAGCGCGACCAGGATTCGTTACTGATCCAACTAATTTATTAATAATTAAAGACTAAACATGCCAAAATATAAAAATCCCACTGAAAGACACTTTTTAGTCGGTTATATAGCCTATATAAATAAGGTTATATAGCCTATAAATGTATATAGGCCTAACATATCTGAAATTAGAATATGTTGTTTAAATTGTGATTTAATGTAGGCTATTCTTGTAGGCTAATTGAAGATTGATACATTATGGAATATGAATAATCCTTTTTCATACAATTCCAGTTTAAGGTCATAAAAGTATGTGCTGGCCTACTCTTTGTTGTTATGAATGTTATGCATTATATTTTTATGTTGTAAATAAAATGTAAATACCAGTCCTGTGCATTGTGCATGTTTTATCAACTTTGTAGTAACTGGTAAACACAAATCAGCAGTACTAATAATTTCCATATTATAGATCACTAGATGTAAAATATTTTATATTAATTCAGTGGTCTGTACTTTCATTTTGAAATGAAAAGGAGCTGATCACAAATGTATGTTCATTAATTTTCTTTTATTTGATCAAAATTATTACTAGATCATCAATTTCCATAAAATCATCTGTCAGACCATCAATACTTCTTATGGATTAAAACCTATTTTAAATGCAATAAAAACTGCATTATAAACAATTATTTTTAAAGTATCACTAGCCTACTTTGTCATGATGGAAAGATGTAGTTAAAAATAAAAAGACTAACTTTTTATAGGGTGTTGTAGCGAATTAGCTCAGAGGGGAAATATTATGTATTCTCATAATATTAATTAACAGGTAACACTTTAAAATAAGGTTGTATTAGTTAACATTAGTTAACATAAATTAACCATGAACAACACCTCTGTTCAGCATTAGTTAATCTTTGTTAACGCTAGTTAATAAAAATACAGCTGTTCATGTTAGTTCACAGTGCATTAACTAATGTCAACAAGATTTTATTAATGCATTAGTAAATGTTGAAATTAACATTAACAAAGATAAATAAATGCTTTATAAGTGCAGTTCAGCATTAGTTAATGTTAACTAATGCATTAACTAATACAACCTTATTGTAAAATGTTACCAATTAACTTATGATTATTTATGATTAATTATGAATATTTATTTTTATATATAGTAGATTAACTTGATGTGGCTCCATTAACATTACAACCAATCAATCAGTTCATCCTATGAACGTTTAGTATTGATTATTAATTAATTGTAAGAAAAGGATATTTTTCACGGCCACAGAAAAATTATTCTTCCTTTGTATTTACATCAATCAATCAATCAACTTTATTTATATAGCGCTTTTACAATGACGATTGTTTCAAAGCAGCTTCACAGTGTTAAACAGGACAACATTGCAACAAAATTTGATTTGGCTAGTTTAATTTGGATAGTTTATAGAATTATATATGACCAAATTAATAAATTCTATTTGTATATTTAGTTGAGTAACTTGGATCATAATTTGAGTGTCCCCAACTGAGCAAGCCAAGCCAAAGGCGACAGTGGCAACCAAAACTCCATCAGGGCATGATGGAGAAAAATAAACCTTGGGAGAAACCAGACTCAGTCGGGTGCCAGTTCTCCTCTGGCCTATTATTAACAGTGTATAATTATTACTCAGGCAACCTTGCAGGTCATAAATCATATTAGATAGGAATATTCGAAATTTTGGGTATGACGCAGACGGGTTCATTTAGGATGGCGTGTCGATTACACAAGAATATGAATACTTGAAAGATCGGAGTTATTGCGCCGGAGACGGGTTAATTGAGGATGACGTTCCAGTCAGGCGAATTCAGAGGAGACACTAATGGACACGGTCTCAGCAGACACTCCAGGATGAGCTGGTCATGTCCAGATGCAGGTCCACCATCCGATCCGGACACGGCCTGGATCCGGCCGACTGCAGTAAACCTCGGGATAAACAGAGAGACTAACATTAGTGTGGATGCCACTCTTTTATGAAGTAACGAGTACATCAGGTGTTATGGGAAGTGTTCCCGGTTCCGTCTGACCTAGTTAATGCAGCCTAACAATCAGTCATTTGATTTGAATAAAGAAAGTTAAAAATGTTCTATGTGTATGCCATAGTAAAGAGATGTGTTTTTAGTCTAGATTTAAACTGACAGAGTGTGTCTGCTTCCCGAACAATGCTAGGAAGACTGTTCCAGAGTTTAGGTGCTAAATAGGAAAAGGATCGACCGCCTGCAGTTGATTTAGATATTCTAGGTATTTTCAACTGGCTAGAGTTTAGAGACCGCAATTGACGTGATGGAGTATAATGCGTTAAGAGCTCGCTTAAGTACTGGGAGCTAAACCATTTATTGCTTTATAAGTAATAAGCAAGATTTTAAAATGTATGCGATGTTTAATAGGAGCCAGTGCAGTGTTGACAGAACTGGACTAATATGATCGTACTTCCTGGTTCTAGTAAGAACTCGAGCTGCTGCGTTTTGGACCAGCTGGAGTTTATTTATTAGGCGAGCAGGGCAACCACCCAGTAGAGCATTACAATAATCTAGCCTTGAGCTCATGAACGCATGTACTAATTGTTCAGCATTTTGCATTGAAAGCATGTGACGTAATTTAGATATATTTTAAGATGGTAGAATGCAGTTTTACAGATGCTAGAAACGTGGCTTTCAAACGAAAGATTGGTATCAAAGAGCACACCCAGGTTCCTCACTGACGACGAGGGCTTGACAGAGCAGTCATCGAGGGTTAGACAGTATTCTAGGGCACTACTTGTGGAGCTTTTCTGTCCAATAATTAAAAATTCAGTTTTATCTGAATTAAGTTGCAGGAAATTACTATTCATCCAATTTTTTCAGCTATGCATTCCGTTAATCTTGTGAATTGGTAAGTTTCAGGGTGTGAAGAAATATAGAGCTGAGTATCATCAGCATAACAATGAAAACTAACGCCATGCTTCCTAATGATATCTCCCAGTGGTAGCATATACAGGGTGAAAAGCAACGGTCCTAACACTGAGCCTTGCGGTACTCCATACTGAACTTGTGATCGGTGTGACATCTCTTCATTTACTGCTACAAACTGATAACGGTCAGATAAGTAAGATTTAAACCATGCCAATGCAGTTCCACTAATGCCAACATAATTTTCGAGTCTATTCAAAAGAATATTGTGATCGATAGTATGCAGCGCTAAGATCGAGTAACACTAATAGAGAGATACAACCACGATTAGATGATAAGAGTAAATCATTTGTAACTCTAATTAGAGCAGTCTCAGTACTATGATACGGTCTAAATCATGACTGGAAATCCTCACATATACAATTTCTTTCTAAAAGGAACATAATTGTGAAGACACTGACTTTTAAGTTGGCTGTAAAAGTACTAATTGGCTGTAAAAGTACTAATTATTTACATAAGCGCTTAGAGCGCACAACAAGATCGATCATTTAAGTGAAAATTTGTTTGCAGCAGGAGTCAGAACCAAACATATTTTCTGCACAAACTTTAATCACGGACAAGATTAAACAGACATAAAACATGCAGACACAAAACATATACATGGTGAGGCAAAGTCAAAGTGTTGGAAGAACTGATGAAGTTATGAAAAAGTGTAAAACCTGAGAAACCATCAGTGACTAAGCTCCTTTGTCTGAACAAAGGGGTTTACAGTTTTACTAACTACACAGTGTTTATAAATTCTTGTTACTTGCATTTAGCCTTAGCCTATAGAAGAGTGTCCGAGGTGAAATCGCAGGAGAAAGTCTTGATTGTTCGGTCTGAAGGTGTTGCAATTGATTTCTTCTGCGTTGACTGAAGAAGAAATTATGAGCTTGCATGATTGTTTCAACTACGTCGATGTTGAGAAAGTAGCACGTAGCGTGAGGAGTTTGGGCCTGCTGGCACGATGGCCGTGTGGTGGCATCAGGTTTTCTGTCCCACACAGAACATGGCTCTGTGTGTGTATCGGCCTGTTGGCCTGGTGGCCTGCTGGGCGGAAGGAAAGGGTGCAAGGAAGAAGAGAGAGAGTCTGGATCTGAGCGTCTCTCTTAAGAGTCTTAGAGAAATCCCACCCTCCTTGGTCGAGTTGCCCAATGGGATTGTTGGGATTTCCCAGCGGAAATTCCTATGTGGGAGATTTATGGCTTTTGTTTCAAGCAAGATTCAATGGGTCTGTGCCCATTTATACTCTAATTAATGCAACAAACACGCACTGCATCCTCTGAATAAGGGACAACATACATGAAAGTGTAAGTCGTGAAATCCAGCATATAGTGTTAGTTCTGGCAGGGCACTTTAGTCAAGCTTGCATCAGTGAATGTCAGCTGATCTCGTCTGCCTATAGGAATACCATACCTTTAACAGCATGCATATTTAAGCTCCTTCCGTATTATCAGCTGCGATCACGTTCTCCAGAGCTAATTACCCTCCTCCATCCCCAGCTCCACCTCTCGTCAGTCAGTTCATTTATAGAACAGTTTTCTATAAATGAATTCAGGAAAGTTCTTTTGAGGGCATTTGGGTCCCTTTTCAAAAATAATCAATTTAGAGTAACAGCTGTCTCTGGAAATTCCTTTGAGTTGTAAACTAAGTCTTATCCGATGGTAACCCTGGTAACGGAGACCTTTCTATTGGGTAAGGTCTGCTATTAAGCATAGAGCATTCAAAGCATATTTGTTAAATGTAGCAAGTAATTATGTGTCTGATTTGTCTTGGTTGCTACAGTGTCACAGCTGTCCCTTCTGTACCAGGTATTAAAGATAGGGTAGGCAATTTTTGGAGAGGCTCAATAGCAAGCTAGCTTTGAAAGCATGAGATCCCACCCTCCCTTCAGAGTGTCTCCAAAGCCATGCTTTCTTCAAAACACATGCATGAACACATACAGCAGAATCTGTAAAGTGTCACGCGATACAGCACAAAACTACCTCATGTCTCAAAGCGCAAAACATTACAATAATAATGAGCATAAACAGAGCACTGACCTGTATCACCTGACTGCTGCAGATTCATTTCGGCATTGAATAATAATATATTTCTTAATATGCCTGGGAGATAAATGAAACATACAAAAACATGCAATTTAGGCTAGTTAAATAATTTTTCCAGATTTCTTCCCCGCCATTATCTTCATCAAAATGAAGACCGTGAGAAAATGTAATGGCTTTATTTTACATTTAGCTTCATTCATTTTTAATTTGTGAATATTTAACTCACCTGTTAAACATCAGTCTTACATTTTATAGGCATATATTGCTGCAGGCCTTTAAATAAGCTTATTTTATCATTTGACAAATTTCTTGTCTTTTGTTATTTTATTAGTTTGTCTTACACAATAAGTTATTAGTTGCTTAATGTTATTGTTTTGATATAATATTTATATACAACATAAAAAATAAGTAAAAGAAATAACCTTTTTGCATTTATTTATTTAGAAATTCTTATTAGGTGCATGGCACAATGATGTGGGCCTCCATGCCTCTATCTTATAGGCTACACACCGTATATGATATGAGTGGAGGGCGTTGAGGGCCAACATCAATTTTTTTTTCAGGGGCCCAGAATTCCCTTGCTACGGCCCTTGTTGCGGTGCTTGGCCTCGTTGACTGACATCTATCTAACTCTGCATAGCATGAAACGTGCTGATTACGAGTGATGTCTGCGCGAGCAGGGTGACAGGAGGGTGCTGACAGGCAGGTATGACATTGAACCTTTGCACTGCATTTCACCAAATGTAATGATTGGACAAACATTTTATGGTCCACAGACAATATATATATATACATTTAGACCAGTTAACTTAGTTATTATCAGGGTGTAAAGACACTTTCATCCAGCAAAATAAATAATGTTTCTGAAACAAACTGCCTACCCTGTTTTTAATTAAATAACTTCTAAAATCAGGACATTTCAGTGTCGTGTCTACATGTTGAATAATCCATCCAAAATAATTTATAAGTAAACTTTCATACTTCAGTTTTAGCCATGTTGTTTTGATATCAAGTGTCTTAAGAATATTAAAAGAGCTTATCCCACCCAGATAGCAGACAAATGCTGAATCAACGTTGAATCAATGTTAATGCATCAACTAAAATATCATTGAATCTATGTTGAAATTTAACATTGATTTTTCATCAGGTTTGCACCCTGAAATAATGTTATTTCAACGATGAAAAATAAATCAAGATGGCCATAAAATCAATACTTAATTAAATCACTTATTTAACATTGAATCAACATAGAAACACTAGAAAATCAATCTTGCTTTATGTACAGCAGGGTTCTATGCCAGTTAATGATCTTATTAATTTATTCCTTTCAATCAGAGACCATGTATGGCTGCAATTGATATGATTTTGTATCAAAAAGTCACTCAAAGTAAACAACATCCTTCAGTTCACATGCAAGTGTATTTATTTATGCCCCCACAGTTTCAACAGGAAATCTCACTTTGACTTAAAACAATTACATCTGAATTTATTACAAATTACAAATGCCAGGAGAAGACCCTGGAAAAAATGACAACCTGCATCAGCAAAATGGAAGTAAATACAAATGATACTCGCCAATAAAGACAGAAATGGGACAGTACTACTGAAAGAAAGAAGGTAGAAGAATGAAAGAAATACTCTGAATACTCTAAAGTTAACTCAGGGTGTCCACCACGAGCAATACCCCAAGTCTTTTGGGGCATAACAGAGCCATTTTTACACCATCCCAGCAAAGAGAAATTCTGATGCCTCCTTTTATCAGCATCTGAAACAACAAGAAGTTAGATATTTGGAAATGTGAGTAATTATACATTAGAAATGTACTAATTAAGTGAAACATGAATTTGATTAAAATCTTTACATTCCAGTTGAAACATGCTGAATTACATTCAAGACTATTTAATGTATTTAAAGGAACACTCCAGCGTTTTTAGAAATAGGGCTTATTCAACTTATTTCCTACATTTAGATATGTGGGCAAATACATTTTTGTCTCAGTGCATGCATTGTTTTAGTTGGGCAGTGTCACGCTAGCTTAGCTTAGCATAATGAATGGAATCTTATGTTGCCAGCTAGCATGTCCCGAGTAAAAGTGATCAAAAAAAAAAACCTTACTTGTGGCCTGCGTATTCACAATGAATACAAATAGTAGCAGATTAAGACTAGGCGATTTCCTAGGCAGATATTAATTTGGGACTATATTATGGGGAAGCACAGGCGGCGCTGCTACTTGGGTGCAGAGATAACATGCAACACATGAAATCCACAAACTTTCGTCAACATACCGGCCTATGTTGTGCATGTGTTGTATCTCTGCGCCCAAATAGCAGTGCTTCTCTTTAAACTCTTTAAAGCACCTGTAGAAACACAGGAAGAATGAATGGAAAAGCAAGGTGAAAATAGCCAGTGTATAGACAATATTCATATTTAATAGTAATAGTATCTAACAGTTTGTAAATAAATAAAGAGTAGAAAACGAAACAAAAAACAAGTGGCTATTAATAAAAGAGGAGCTGGATAGGCTACACGGTGGTTTGAAAGAGATTATCCATTTCACAAGGCATAACAGTTACAGGTGGTGGTTAATCAATTTGGGCAATCAGTTCGTATCTATGCTTCAGCTGTGAGATACTGATAGAAATTCACCCGATCGTCTGATTGACTGATCGTAAGAGTCAGAATTCGGTTCGAAATCTGACAAAAACGACAATGTATGGCCATCTTAAGAAATAAAGATGAATAAAAATATTATGGGGTTTGGTGGAAAACAAATTGAAATTCAATGTATTGCAATAAAGAATATCCTGGCCGTTGGTTGAGTACGGGCGTTCAGATGACTCTATTCATGTCGCAGTTCACTCTGACTCGCTAAGCACACAAGTTCAGAGCCATAGCATCTCTCTATATGGCTCTGCACAAGTTGTAAGAAATAAAGATACATAAAAACACAACATGAAAATTTAGATGATTTTTACTTACCTCTAAAAACATTGTTGCTGCCCTGTCTCTGTCTGTTTCACGCTTGAAGTCTGTTATGCCTCGCTTTGAGTGGTTGAGCCAGCTTGAAGGTACATTACTGCCAACTACTGGATTTCTTTATTACATAACGCTGTATTCTTTAGATAAATAAATGTATGTAAATTCTACATGGTTTTTAAAATAATAATACTAGCCTACATATTTTTTTAATATGGCTATTTGTACAATTGGATGACAACAAGACTCTGTGACAGTCATTATATCTTGCTGCATGTGCTATAGCTAGCTGAGAACACTCAAGGATTGGACATGTTTTCCATGATGGATGAAATTTTAAAACAATAGTTAAAACATTAATATTAATACTAAAACAACTGGTTCGTCCCATTGAGTTCAGATTATGGTAGGAGTTCTTTGTTAATCCGCACACTCTTTGGCGGAGATTCATCCTTTGAGAATAATGAATGTGCTCACATTTCACAGAAATGTACCCAAATGATTTGGATTTGCTTTAACATGTTGAATGATGGGACAGATATATTGAGTAAGCCACACCAGTGGAGAATTAAGCTGACCAAACATCAACATTGATTCAATGTTTGTCTGTTCAACACTGAAAAGCATGGAATTATCAACATTGATCCAATATTATTTAGCATTGAATTTTCAGCATTGGTCCAATAATTTTTTGAGCATTGAATTTTCAACATTGATCCAATATTACTTAGCATTGAAATTTCAACCTCAACCAATATGATGATTCTGAAGGAATTTCAACATTGACTCAATGTCACAATGCTATCTGGGCAGTCAATAAACACAATACTGCACTATAGATTGTCATTAGGTGTGCCTATATTGTGCAACATATCATGCAGTGAAGGCAAGAACAGAAAACGGCAAACCTATGGCACAGGTGTATTTGCCTGCTGTTCTGTATGACGTGCTTCACTTACCTGGATTCCCCAATCACGTGATCATATGGAATGCCTTCTCATTCCAAAGATCCTCTTATGTCTAAATGAAACTCAAGTAGACGACTGTTTAAAAAAACTTACATTCATGTTGATTTATTATATACATGTAGGCTATGTTTATTATGAAACATATATGTTGATAAGCACTGTTGTTAATATAGATTACATCAAACAAATAACCTTTCCAGAACATTCAGTTTTACAAACATTGTCGGATAAAGCAAATGAGATTTAATTAGCTTTAAGGCTTCATTAAATAAATTTAATTGAATAAATGTGTTTTAAATGTAGCCTATATTGTTTATTTACGCTGAACATCATGTTGATCAATGATTCCAGGACTTACGTCAGCGATTAAGTGAGAATGGAAACAGAAAGTGACTGAGTAAGTTTTCAGAAACGAAACATTGAGGCGGGGCTTGAGTTGATGCTTTGTATAAATATTCATGCCTCTGCTCACTGTGACCAGAGACACATTGTTTGATTTCGTGTGAGACTTGCTAGACTTATTCAAGAAAGCAATTCAGCCGTATCAGCCTATTTGCACAACTCAGCTCGGTAAGTCTTATTGCCTATTATTAAAATATTGCACATTAATATTAAATAATCTCGACTATTAAATAAGGCTAATATAAGGTTCTAATACTTTCATATTTGATCTTGTGTTGGCAGGAAATGGAAATGGAACTGATAATAAAACTGTTGAACGGAGATGTGAAGCGGCTGGTGGTGAGCGGTAATGCCACAGTTGGTGAACTCAAGCAGCTCATCTCTCAGCACTTCAATGAACCTCCTTACAAACAGAAGCTTTCTAGCGAGCGGTCACCGTATCAGCCTTGAGGATGATAACAGAAGCCTCAGCAGTTACGGTTTGCTCTCAGGCTCAGTGGTGATGCTACTCATCATGAACCCTGGACCTTTCCAAGTGTTCGTCAAGAACGAGAAGGGTCAGACCAAAACCTATGATGTTGATGTCAATGAGACCGTAGATCAGCTCCAGACGAAGATCTTCTGCAAAGAGAGTGTCCCCAAAGATCAGCAGCGACTGATTTACAGTGGCAGACAACTGAAAGCTGACATGAAGCTGCAAGAATACGGCATCACATCTGGAAGCACCATTCACATGACTCTGCGTCTCCGAGGAGGTTAATGATGGAGATCAGCGCGACCAGGATTCGTTACTGATTTATTAATAATAAAGACTAAACATGCCAAAACATAAAAATCCCACTGAAAGACACTTTTTATTCACTCTAAGGTTATATAGCCTACACACGTAGGCCTAACATATCTGATATTAGAATATGTCATTTAAATTGTGATTTAATGTATTCTTGTAGGCTAATTGAAGATTGATACATTATGGAATATGAATAATCCTTTCTCATAGGCTACAATTATAAACGTCATGTCTTAAGAACTGCTGTGTAATTCCAGAGTATTTATCTGCATTTTATAATTTATTAATACTTATTTTGCTTTATTTTAAATTATTAGAACTCATTATGAGGCTACCTTGTAAGTTTGCTGAAGCCCAGTCTCTTGTAGACAGTAAGCCTACACAAAAAAAACACACAAGAGCCTATATAACGCTAAATATAAAGACTAAACATGCTAAAACATCTTACTGAAAGACACTTTTAGATAAGATTATGTTTAGATAAATGTAGGCTACCAATATAGGCCTAAACATGTCTGTCTGGTATTAGAATATTTAGTTTAAATTGTGATTTATTTAATGTGATTAAATAAATTGATTTAAATAAATTAATTCATTTCTCATCAGTTTGGTCATATGTGCTGGCCTACCCTTTGTTGAATGTTGTGCAATATATTTTTATGTTGTAAATAAAATGTAAATACCAGTTCTGTGCATTGTGCATGTTTTATCGACTTATGGAGTTATTGGTAAAAGGTTTCTCTTTGTGAGTTTTGGTTAGAGTTGGCTGAAATGCAACTTTACACACAAATGCCAGCCTGCATGGAGAGGTTCTTGAGACACCAGCAGCTTCAAATACCTGTTTGGTAGGGTTTCCATTTACCTAATGTAGTAATAGTTCAAACTATTTAACAAACGATGTCTGAGATTGATACAGTTATCTAAAAAGATATGGAGAAATAAAACAAACAATCACTTACTTGAAAAAAACAAACAAAAAACAAATCGGAATGTTTATCGTACTGACATCCTATGATATGTCACTTGCATAATAATTTGGAACACAATGTTAACTAGCAGCGATGAAACTTCCTGTTTAATGGCGTAAATCACATACATTAGCACATAGCCACTTGTTGCAAGATAATTTGATAATTTGTTTCTAGTATGTTTGGGATTTCATGGCATATTTAAAAGTGTTTCTGGGAGTGAATTATAGTATAAAGCATGCCATTTCCTGTTTCCAGCAGGTGGCACTATGACTAACTGTATAGTGGCATGTAGATGTGTTTAGGTCAGGACTCTTATCAAACATATGACGTTTAGGGCAGATCGGACATTGTATGCCTGACTTACAACAGCTTCCGGTGTCAAGGCGAAACATCAGACTTTCTGAGGCCGCCATGGACACGCCCTTCAGGGAAAACTCAAGATCTTCACAATATATCATCATCAAGGCCTTTAGATTAGACTGACCAAATAAGATGTTGATCTGGTTACATATCAATGAGGAGTTAATCACAGTGTAAAACATGCCATTTCCTGTTGCCCACAGGTGGCGCTATGACTGTCACTGAATATTGGCATGTTGATGTCTTCAGGCAAGGACTCTAATAAAACATGTGAAGTTTGGGGCAGATCGGACATTGTATGTCCGAGTAACAACAACTTCCTGTTTCATGGCGGAATAACAAAATTTGTGAGGCCGCAACGGACACACCCTCCAGTGAAAACTCAAGATCTTTGCAATATAACGTTGCAAAGGCCTTTAGATTTGACTGACCAATTATGATGTTGATCTGATTAAATCTCTAGGCGGAGTTGATTAAAGTTCAACGTCTGGAAATGGCAAAATGTGCAACAATTTTGCAAAGAAAATTGAAAATATCTAATTTCCTTTTGGTTTTTCAGATTTGACACCCAGGGTTTTTTTTTGTAGGTATTGGGCTGTTGAATGCATCTACAGAATTTTCATACTCATACATGAAACATAGCACGAATGACGCTTAATTAAAATTTTGTAGGTGGCGCTATCGAACCATTTTGCCATGCCTAATTCTGAAAACCCATATCAGATGTAAATTTTCACCACTTCTGATACGTGTGCAAAGTTTCATGAGTTTTCGTGCGTGTTTAGGCCCTCAAAAATGTAATTCATTTGGGAGAAGAAGAATGATGGGCTGAGCAATTAAAATAGGGTCCTCACACCTCTGGTCCTAAATATCTGACTTCCTGTTGGTTGGAGCTAATGACTGTAAATTCGAAAGTTGTCCGGCTCAAAGAGAACAATATATATACAGAGTTTGGTGACTTTAGATAAAACTAACCCCCCCACTTTTGTCAAAAGATGGCACTACTGAGCCCCTCCACTACACCCGTTAAGTTTTTGCCCATATATCTACTGGACAGCATGTCTGATGTGTGTGTCGAGTTTCATGCAATTTCAAGCATACGAAGAGTCTCAAAAACACCCCAAAAGATTTTTAACTTTGACACTTTGCCATGGCAACAGTAATTTAAATATCAGGAATCCATTCATATGTCTATATCTGCTGTAAGAGACTATGTGCGTCTGCGGCTGATTTTGGATTGCTCGTCAACTGAGTCTTCCTCGGTAAGAAGGAATAGGCAAATCCAATGGTGCAGTTTGAGAATTTATTGAAGAGAAGTCAGGTACATGGAGATGATGGCGGTTTAGGTGTTAAAATGACAAATAGGTGGATTTGTGTGTGTGTGTGTGTGTGTGGTTATCTGAAACAAAATACAATAAAATGTATATTAATAAACATGTAGGCTATGGTTACATACAGATACATAAAAAACGACCCGCAATACCACCAAGATCCACTGGAGGGAGCTCTAACACTATAAATGAACTTGCATAAATGCCATAAATCTCCAAATGGTGAAAAAAGGTGCCACAACAGGCGAACTACACATTAAATATAATATTTGCAGTTATTTACAAGGCAATAACTAAAGTATATATAGTAGATGGCCACTTTAAGAGTGCTTATGGAGTGCTCTAGCGGCATGAGCAGTATAGCAAAAGATAACGTGCAACAACCGTCAACCGGGCGAATAACTCAACAAGTCGCCATTCATGTAAAAATAGTACTTACATCTTAAGGGGCGCACACAGCACTTCTACACACAAGGCTAGCGCAGGATTAACCAAGGATGGCCATTCTCAGCACCGCGAATAATGCTCTCATAGCCCCAGACTACACAGAAGTGAAGGCGCCACGAGCGATCAGAACTACAGATGAACACATGCATTATGGGTAATGTAGTCTATATTAGGGCACAGACTTTTAACAGCCGCCCCTGTATTTGCCTGGCAAATACACTCATTCAAAAGTCAACTAGTTCGAAGATGTGCCGCTTAAATCTTCAGGCATTTCAGGAGTTCCACCAGTTTGATTACCGAGGCGACGTAGATGCTGTCCTTAACCTTCACTTCCGCAGCTCGAACCACGCCATCTGTCCCTGGGAAAACCTTGGTGATGGTACCAACAGGCCAAAGCCCTCTGGGAATGTTGGAGTCAATGATCATCACAATTTGTCCCACAGTAGCATTATCAGAGGATTTCCTCCATTTATGACTCAGCTGAAGCCCTGGAAGGTAGTTCTGGACAAAGCGTTTCCAGAAATGATCACTGATCACCTGGCTGTGTTTCCATCTTCTGTTGGAAAGGGCATCATGAGGACCGACACCGCTTGTGGTAATGCAGCGTCACGCCGCCCCATGAACAATAGGTTTGGCGTGATGGGGTCTGGATCAGCCACATCAGAGGAGGCATATCCGAGAGTTTTAGAATTAAGGAGCCCTTCAACTTCTATGAGAGCTGTTAGGAGCACTTCCTCTACCACAACTCGGTCTTTCAGGACGCATTGCAGGGCTGACTTAATAATCAGATTTCCCTCTCCCAAGCTCCCCCGAAATGAGGAGAGTATGGTGGGTTGAAGTGGAAGTTGATAGTCTGCTTCGCAAGTTGCTGCTGCAACTCTGGTGCTATGCTCTCAAAAGCGTTCTGAAGTTCTTTATGGCCGCCCCTGAAATTGGTGCCCCGGTCAGACCACAGCTCATACGGCTTCCCCCGGTGTGCGATAAACCTGTGAAATGACATTAAGAAAGAGTCAGTGTCAAGGCTGGGGATGGGTTCTAAGTGGACGCATCTAGTGGTGAGGCAGTTGTAGAGGATTTCCTAGCGTTTCTCACTCCTACGCCCAATCTTAATCAGGTATGGTCCAAAACAGTCCACTCCTGTAGACCAGAAGGGCGGTTTGTAGAGTCTCAGGCGAGATGAAGGAAGGTCAGCCATCTTTGGTGTAGAGGGTGAGGCGCGCCATCTCCTGCAGTCCACGCACCTGTACTGATGCTTCTTAATGGCCTGGCGACCTCTGAGGATCCAGTAAGTGCGGCGTAACTCTGCATAGAGTCTCTCTGCACCAGGGTGAAACAGCTGAACGTCATAGTGCTTTATGATGAGCTGAGTCAGAGGGTGATCAGGTGATAACACAACTGGGAGGATGCTGTCAGGGTCTACATCTGTAGCTTGACGCAGATGGCCTCCCACTCTGACTAGTCCACTGAGGCTGTCATACTCAGGGGAAAGGGCGCTGAGACGACTGCTCTGGCGAACAGGGTTACCTGCTTTTAAGGCTTGGACCTCCTCTGGGAAACTGTCCCTCTGTGCAGATCTAAGCAGCTGGGTCTCTGCCTCCAGGCGCTCATTTGCAATGTAGGAGATGGTAGCCGCCCCCTGCAGGGATTGGTGAGTGGCCAGAATTAAGTCATCCAAAGATGTATACTGTGCTGGATCTGGCTGACTTGGTGATACATTTGTAATGCCACAGAAGGCAGTCTTTCTGAGTTCTTCACTGCAACATTCTGAGAACTCTGTCGGGGGCTTTGGCCAGGTGTCAGGAGTCTGTGTGAGAAAGTGTGGGCCCTGCGACCATCGGCTGGATACTGTGAGCTCTGACAGTGATTTTCCTCTCGAGATGTCATCGGCTGGATTATCATAAGAGTTCACATACCCCCACTGTTCCGGAGAGGTCAGCTCCTGTATCTCACAGATCCGAGTCCCCACAAAAACTTTGTACCTGCAGGAGCTGGACTGGATCCACTGAAGTACTGTAGTGGAATCCGTCCAAAGGTAGACTGAGCGAAGGGGTAGTGAGAGCTCAGTTTGGAGTACCTTGGTCAGTTGGGCTCCAGTGAGAGCACCACACAACTCCAGTCGGGTATCGACACCTGCTTGCGGGTGCTACTCTGGAGCGTGCCATGACGAATGAGGTGTAGATGTGAGCCTGCTGCTCTATGACTCTGAGATAGGCCACAGCCCCATACGCCTTCTCTGAGGCGTCACAGAAGATGTGAGCCTCATATGTCGTTCTGTTGTTATTGTGAGTGGGAGCATAACATCGAGGGATGGTGATACACTGGAGATAAGGCAATTCCTTTTCCCATTCAAGCCAGGACTGAAGCAGGTTTCCTTCTATGGGCTCGTCCCCATCCTCTCTCTGTGCTCCACAGGGCCTGCACGATGAGCTTTGCTCTTGTAGTGTAGGGGCAGATATAACCCAGTGGGTCGTACTGACTGGCCAGTACTTTATAAACATTGCGCAGTGTCACAGTTGTGTAGGTAACAGGGCGGTGCTTGTATCCCAGGACGTCAGTAGTACAGTGCCAACTGAGGCCCAGGGTTGACTCCTGAGGATCAAGGCTTTTAAAGTTTAGCCACAGTTCACAATTATCTGATCTGGCCGTACCTGGCAGATGAGCGACCACTTCAGGGATGTTGCTGGCCCACTGGCGTATCTCAAATCCACCTTGAATAAGCAGCTCTCTCATTCTGTCAATGAGCAGTTTGGCCTCTTGTGGGTCAGAAAGGGACTGCAGGCAGTTGTCCACGTAGAAAGCTGTGTGGACAGAGTCGTAGATGTCTTTATAGGAATGTCTGTGCTCCTTTACGTGGCTCTGAAGTGCAAAGGTAGCACAGCAGGGACTACACGTTGTCCCAAAAGGCAGGACTCTCCACTCATATACATCTGGAGGCCTCTCAGTTTCACAGTCTCTCCATAAGAACCGCAGCAGGGGGCAGTCTTCAGGAGCAGGCGAATCTGGTGAAACATAGCATTTATATCGCCGCTCACTGCTACAGGGTATTGGTGGAAACGCAGGAGGACACCAAGCAGTGTAGGCCCAAGGCAGGGTCCTGGCAGGAGGTAGTGGTTAAGAACTGTCCCCTGGAACTCAAATGAGCAGTTAAAGACCACCCGAGCTTTATTGTTATGATGTACAATGTGGTGTGGTACATACCAAGATTCAGCAGATCTATGAATTTCTTCGAGTCAGCTTTACCACATAACCAGAGTCTATCAACCTCTTGATTTCCTGATTGTACTTGAGTGCCAGGTCAGGATTCCTAGTTAGCTTACGCTCAGTGGACCTCAGAAGTCCTTTAACTACTTCAGAGGAGACATGCATCTGTGGGAAGTCCTTTTTCCTGAGCAGGGGGGTGGCATATCGCTCTACACCATCCACAGGTACTCTGATGGTCTTGGCCTCTAACATGGCTATGGCCTCTTTGTCCTCCTTTGAACGGGTTACCTCCTTCACAGGTCGATAGAGGGGCATCTAGTTGCCACAGACGTTGTACATCCTGTTGAAGGGCAATGGCAGAAGAAAGGCATGATATGTTCAGGCATTGCGTCTCCCCATGCTGTGTAGGCATACTGCTGCACGGACCCTGGATGGCCCAGCCGAGCTTGGTGCAGACTGCGACAGGTCCTTGTGATGAGCCTCGCAGGATAGGACAAACAGGAGTTATGAGGTGAGCATTGTCAGAGCCAATTAACAAAAGTGGCTGTATCTGATCAAATCCTTCAAGCTGCACTCTCTGTAGGTGATGATACTTCTCCTTTAAGAGTTCCGCTGGGCATGACTGTTCAGCTAGGCTGAGCTGTTGGGCGGTAAAGGCACGTATGATCTTGTATCGTGTTTTCGGCTTGGCCTTTGGGGACACCTGGAAAGAGACATATCCTCCTTTAATATGGATCACATCTTGACGAATAGCACGCAGGGACAGAGTCTCTTCCTCCTGGATTAAGCCTAACAACTTGACAGCAGCAGGAGTATAATGGTTTTCTCTGAGCCATCATCCAGGAGAGCATATGTGTCCAGAGATTTACTTTGATGGTGTAACTGGATAGGCACAACCTTAAGCATTACACGGCTAGAGTGACTGATAGGGGCCAGAAACACTCGGCTGGTGCTCACTGTTAGGATATTCGGGTCCCTCCTCTTCGCTTCAGCTAGGTCATGAAGCACTAATAAGTGCTGTTCTCCACAGGTGCTGCACATTTTCTTAAGAGTGCACTGCTCAGGGGTATGTTTACGGCCACAGCGCCAGCATTTGCATTTTTCCTTTATCCAAGAAGCTACAGCTTTGAGGTCTAGCTTTTTGAACTCTACACAGCCACTGAGGTAATGCTCTGTCCCTTCACAGTATGGGCAGTATGGTTGGAACGGCTTCTTCTTAAAAGAGGAGACGGATTAGTAATATGCACCTTGGTGTCTATCTTCGGTGTGTTTGAGCTGGATCTGATCCATAATAGATGGATGTAGACTTACTCTGTACCCTGGACCCTGCAGAGACTCTGATGTTGCCCCTCTCTGGGCGTGATCTGTCTGAGGGCTGTGGCTGAATGACTTGCCGTGATAACTGTAAAACTTGGGACTTGCGCTCGAGCCATTCTGAGAAGTCGTACATATTATAGGTGCGACTGCTGCCAGTGCGTATGATACCACGTGTGATGCAGTGCTCAATAAAACTGTCTCTGTAACTAGGCTGAAGCTTAGTGAGTAACCTGTCTACATGTGAACCACACTGGAGCTCACTAGCTGCTACATCGCCCATTGTACTGAGGAGGCCCACTAAGCTGGACACCGCCAGAGAGAAATCTTCAAAGGCTTGAGGATCACATGCCTTAATAGGAGAGCAATTAAGTATAGCACTCAGTTCACTCTGTACTAATTGCCTGGGTTGCCCATATCTCTGCTCCAAAGCTCTCATTGCACTAGTGTAAGGAGTGCGGTCATGGATATAGCGTCTGGCCACTTGTAACGCACATGGATGCTCTAACTGATCTATCAGAATGTGATATTTATATTCCTCAGTGAGATGAGCATGTGGCCCAAGGAGGCTGTCCAGTCCTTTCTTCAGTAATACAAAGTCACACTCTCTGCCTGATTTGAATGTCACCAGTCTAGGCTTCGGGATGCCATATGAGGATGCTAGGATCATCTCCATCAGGTTTGGATGGGTGGCTTCAGCTGCAGGAGGTACTGCGTCTTGTGCAGTATATGCAGCAGGCAGTGAAGCGTAGGCAGAGACTGGTGGATAAGCAGCAGAGTAGTAGGGGGCTGGATCAGGAGGTGGAGCGGCATAAAGCTGGCTATTGGTCGGTGGGGCTGATATACCCGGCGGTGGCCGATACAATGACGCTGAGACTGCAGGGAAGTCATGGGATCGTGCAGAGAGTACCTGGTCGGAGCTGCCAGGAGGCTGCGGGTGTCGGTACCTCTGACTGTATAGAGGGTCAGACTGACTCGGTTCAAGCCCCCCGAACTGTACTGATTGGGCTGCTTGATTGACAGGTTTTAGAACTGGCTGAATCCCTGGAAGGGGGGCCGCAGGGATTCTCCCCTGGGGAACAGGCTGTGGCGAGGGCCCAGGGGCAGACTGACCAGCGGGCTGAAATGCAGTATTCACCCTGTGCTGCAGTACTGACGGTATCACTGGCGGTTGGTAAAGCGCAGGTTGATGTACTAGCACTGTGCTTGGCTGCTGTGCAGATTTAGCTACAGAGATAGGAGGCAGCAGCACTGTCTGAGGATTTGAAGTAGGTTGAATACTAGGGTTTAGAGGTAGTGAAGCTGAATTTGGTGCTGAATAGAGAATGGGATTTGCATTTCTCAGTGGTGAAGATGTAAAAGGTTCTACTGGCCTTAACAGGTTCACAGGTGTTCTAATGTCCTGCCTCTCTGCTGCTACTAGAACGTGTAGTTGCTCAGTAGTATGGATGCTGCTCATGTCACTGCTATAATGGGGTGTTTGAAGTAGAGCAGGAACCGAAGCGGCTCTATCTTGTTGTTGAGCATCACTCTGAGTAGGGAGAGGACTGCATGAATTGCATGCTCGCTCCAGTTGTTCCACACGCTTGGTTAATGCACCACTGGTCTCCTTCATAGTGATTTGCATCTCATTCATCGTCTTCAGTACACTTTCCCACGCTGCCTCCATTCTCTTCCATTTTCTCGCCTCCTTCCTCTTCTCAGGTTCGTCTGAACTGCTGCCGCTTGAAGACTCCATTTCCTCTGGATCAGGTAGGTCATGCTCATACTCCGCCAGATGTCTCGGAAGCTTTTTGCTCCTTCTTGGACGGGGACTATGCTTTGGACTCTCCTCCTGAGGAACTTCATCTTGTGGAGTTGCCATCTTGTTGACTCAGCCAATAAACCTCCGGCTCGAAGGACCACTTGTAAGAGACTATGTGCGTCTGCGGCTGATTTTGGATTGCTCACAACTGAGTCTTCCTCGGTAAGAAGGAATAGGCAAATCCAATGGTGCAGTTTGAGAATTTATTGAAGAGAAGTCAGGTACATGGAGATGATGGCGGTTTAGGTGTTAAAATGACAAATAGGTGGATTTGTGTGTGTGTGTGTGTGTGTGGTTATCTGAAACAAAATACAATAAAATGTATATTAATAAACATGTAGGCTATGGTTACATACAGATACATAAAAACGACCATAATACCACCAAGATCCACTGGAGGAGCTCTAACACTATAAATGAACTTGCATAAATGCCATAAATCTCCAAATGGTGAAAAAGGTGCCACAACAGGCGAACTACAAATTAAATATAATATTTGCAGTTATTTACAAGGCAATAACTAAAGTATATATAGTAGATGGCCACTTTAAGAGTGCTTATGGAGTGCTGTAGCGGCATGAGCAGTATAGCAAAAGATAACGCAACAACTTCACACCCGGCGAATAACTCTGCAACAAGTGCGCCATTCATGTAAAAATAGTACTTACATCTTAAGGACGACACAGCACTTCTACACACAAGGCTAGCGAGGATTAACCAAGGATGGCCATTCTCAGCACCAAATAATGCTCTCATAGCCCCAGACTACACAGAAGTGAAGGCGCCAGCGATCAGAACTACAGATGAACAAATGCATTATGGGTAATGTAGTCTATATTAGGGCACAGACTTTTAACATCTGCCATGTTTTGACATTATAATGATGAAGTTTGAAATAAATCGGGTGAAAATATGATGGTGATTCAAGGCATTTTTGAAAGTGACACACTTCCTGCTGCCAGTTGGTGGCGCTATAACTTTGACTCACAAAAGTCATATCCATGTGATCGGCCTCTTACAACGAACACACAGCTGAAGTTTCATCCAAATCAGTCAATGTATGCAGAAGTTATAACACACTTCTTGTTTCCCTTTTCTAGCCATAAATTTGTCTCCTCGCCACGGCCAAACCGTTCAAGATATTAAAATGTCGCTGGAAATTTAGCACCCTCAATGCCTTGACCTCATGCTGACTGAGTTTGGCGCTAATCGGGTGAATCGCCTAGGAGGAGTATATCATATTCCAGAGCATGCGTTTTCTGAACAACCCATAATAGCTCACTTCCTGTTTGGCTGACATACAACTACAAGCACGAAAGTTGTTCGGCCCGATGAGCTCTATATGTGTACTGAGTTTCATATATGTACGTGAAAGCGTTTATAATTTATGGACCAAGTTTAATATCGAATTCAAGGGGGCGCTGTCGAGCCCCACTGCCACGCCCGGGTACCATCTTCAGCCCGGCCCTGATGGCCGCGCATTCTGATGCGTGTGCAAAGTTTCAAGAGTTTTCGAGCATGGTAATGGCCCCAAAAGTGTCCCAAAATAGTAAAAAAATAAAATAATAATAATAATCTTTAGAAGAACAATAGGGCCTTCGCCCTTTGGGCTTGGGCCCTAATAATAAACGGAGCAATTCCTCACACCTTCGGTGCTTGGGCCCTAATAATAATAAAATTAAAGCTGCGAGCAGCATTTAGCGGGTTCAAGCTATTAAGACCTTTAAGAATTTAAGGCCTTTTGAATTTAAGGCATTTAAACAGTAAATAATTAAAATGGACAGTTTAGGTGAAATAAAGTGATGAACTGACAAAATGTGATTTTAAATGTTATAATGGTGACTTTATAAAGTCAAAATATGAATTATAGAACAAAATGACTATTTTAACCAGCAGGTGACAGTAGAGGATAACTCATTGGCTGACTTTAATTCTAAAAGTATGTGTTTGTATTAAGACACATTTGCCATGTTAACGCTTATATGTGATTACAAACATACACATTTGGTTGCAGATATAGATATCTGAAATAGATGGTGGACAACAGATGGCATAATCCAGGTTTTCCCTTTAAAACATATTTTTCAGCTCTCATTGTAATGTAATACTATTCAACTTTATTTATATAGTGCTTTTAACAATGTAGATTGTTTCAAAGCAGCTTCACAGTGTTATTGCAAGAACATACCTCAAATGAAGTGGTAAACTTCTACAAAATGTGATATTTGTAATGATATAATTTTTTTTAAAAGTTTAATAGAATTGAACAATTAGTTAGAAAGATGAGCCAATGAGTGGTCTTCTGCTGCCCTCTGGTGGCTTTATGGCATTTTTAAAGGAATATGTAATACATATTTTCCATTTTAAATTGTAATGCTTACACACACATTTTGTTGCAGACATAGATAAATATTTTAAATACTTGATTTTGACTAAATGTGAATGTAAATGTTAAACAAGTAATTTTATAATCTGAGAGTGAGAAGCATGACAAAATGACCAGCAGGTGGCACCAGAGAACCATGAATGAAAGATTAAATGAATGAATGTTTTTTTTTTTTTTTGCTTAATATCTCTGGAATGCAGCAATGGAAAATTCTGAAACTTGTGTAATAGAGAGTGCCCAATGGCCCCTATAGAATAAGACTATCGCTGGGATCCTGGCGAAGGAGACCGGAGTACTGCCCCGTTAAACATGTACCTTTTGGGACGTATATCTCAAAAACGGCTTGAGTAAAACATTTGAAATTTAGGTTTATTGTAGGACTGGATTTGCCCTTTAGAATGAGCTCTCACATGTCTTCAGACCCATCCGTAGTCGGGAGTAATAGGCAGTATAAGCGGGGGGTCCCGCGAAGTAGCGATCCGCGAGGGGGCGTCCTAGAGGCCCGCGATCGTTGTGGTCGGGCAAGGGTCCTGAGTGGTCTTACCCACCCGAGTTTGACAGCGCTGACACTTTCCGTTCCCGAGTTATGAGCAATTTTGTACCGGGGTGTGACGTCATTGGCGGCCGCCATTTTGAAACACTGCCGATGGTTTTCGCAAAAATCTCGCCGAAAACTCAACAAAAACACCTGAAATTCATACCATTTATAGAGTTCATCTAGATGATTCAAAAAGTCAAGTGCTGCCGAGATTGGTGGAGATTGTCCTTTAACTTTTGACTATTTTGACTGGGTACAATTTAAAATGACCCTATTATATTCAAACAAATGCAAAAGTTTGATAATATTGACCTAAAGAGTCAGAATGAGCAGATCTAACAAATGATTTAAACATTATATGATAATAGATGGAAAAGACCATTTACAGTTAATACAGGCATTTCACCATAGGAAATGCATGGTTTTAAAGCTTTTAACAGTTATAGCGCCACCTATAGTCTGATCTCCATAAAACTTTGCCTACTTCTTCAACATGGTACGTCACATATACCCAAAAATTTTCGTGAAGTTTTGAGTTTTCCCTTAGGATTTATAGGCTTTTGAGTGTATTTTGCCACACCTGCTTTCTAAATGACTCTATTACATGGTATACATCCAAATGCAAAAGTTCAACTTTTTTTCAATGATTATTGATCTAGACAGTCCCAAGAATTGTTCTAAACTGGTTTGGTTCCGATCTGGCAAAACCAGGGACTAGTTCGAAAAGTAGGTTTTTAACATAATCGCAAATATTTAATGAACAATTTGATTGACAGCAATAGTTCTAGAGGCAAAGTTGTTCAGTATGAGGAGACCTATCATATGATATGCATTTTCTGTGGATGTGTGCAACACCACGTGATTACAGAGCCATAAAACTCGTTAGCGCCAACCAGTGGCCGATTTCTTTCAAAATTCTTACAGACCTCTAGGGCCATGAGTCGAACATACCCATTAAGTTTCATTCCGATCGGTTTCTGTTAACCTTGTCTTATAGGTGCTCAAATTCATTGGCTGATGGCGGCCATGTTTTTTTAGATACACCGATGGCCTCATAGACATACATGGGGAATTGGACTAAGACACTGCATACCAATTTTCAAGTCAATTGACTAACGGTCAGGTGGTCATAGCCCTTTTATGTTTTTTCACGTTATAGCGCCACCTAGTGCCCAATCGTCGCTATTATTTCATCGTGACCAAAGACTGAGCCCATACACATGTCTACCAAGTTTGGTGAAAATAACTTATTTCGTTTTTGAGTTATAGCCTTTTTAAAATATTAGGCTCCACCCACATTGACATTTTGATGCCCCTTAGCAACCGTGAATCGAAATTTCAACTTTTTTTCGATAGTTTTGATAATCAGTCTCCAGAGAACATTTGTGCACTGGTTTGGTTCCGATTGGACAAAAACCAGGGACAAGTTCGCAAAAGTAGGTTTTCACAAAATTCAAAATGGCGGGAAAATTTGCATACCGGAAATGAAATCGGAGATATACGTTTTGTTCGTCATAAGCTCAGCTTTCCAATGGTATAAGGCACTTGACCCTTAGGATTAAGGGTTTAGGAGTTATGAGCAGTTTTGCGCAATTGATCGCTATAGCGCCACCTATTGGCCAATATGGCTCATAATTTGATAACCTCTCTCGATTTTTGTACTACCATCTGACAAAGTTTCAAATCTCCAGCATTTACGGTTTGGTCTGCACGATGCGTTTTACGGCAGAATAATAATAATAATAATAATTAAAGCTGCAAGCAGCATTTAGCGGGGTTCAAGCATTTAAGGCCTTTAAGGACTTAAAGCATAAAAGCATCAAAAGACACCAAGGTTCATTTAGCAAGCATTTAACCACTGTCATAATAGCCAATAAAGGCAATTTAATATAGGATGTGATGTGTGGTTTTCAAAGCTTTTGTCAGTTATAGTGCCACCTATGGTCTAATTTACCATGTACTAGCATAGTTTACCATGATTTACCATGTTCTAGTGTGATTTACCATGATTCACCATAGTTTACCTTGATTTACCATGTTCTTGCCTGATTTACCATGATATTCCCCTTGTTAGTGATTTAACATACTTTACCGTGATTCGCCATATTTTACCATGAATTGCCATAGCTTACATTGATTTAGCATGTCCTGGCATGATTAACTGTGATTTACCATGTTCCAGTTTGATTTACCATGATTCTAGCCTGATTTACCATAGTTTACTACGATTTACCATGTTTCCACATTCTAATATGATTTACCACAATTTACCACATTGTAGTATGATTTACCATGATCCTAGCCTGATTTACCATAGTTTACCATGATTTACCATGTTTCCATATTGTAATATGATTTACCATGATTTACCCCATTGAAGTATGATTTACCACATTGTAGCCTGATTTACTATAGATTTACCATGATTTACCACAAGTTACTACATTCTAATATGATTTACCATGATTTACCACATTGTAGTATGATTTACCATGATCCTAGCCTGATTTACCATAGTTTACCATGTTTTACCACATTCTAATGTGATTTACCATGATTTACCACATTGAGGTTTGATTTACCATGATTCTAGCCTATACATTTAATTTTAACCTGTCGAAACACAATAAAGTATATTTCTGATCCTGCAGCCCCCTCTATAGGACAACATTAGCATTAGAACCAGCATAAGTCTATGGCATTGATAAACATTGACAAAATAGGATATTAAATGTTATTATAATGATTTTTACAATGCCTAGATATTAATTTCAAAGCAAAAAACTATTGCCAAATGTAATGTCATTTGTCACCTGCTTATTTGAATAAAGTCTGAGCGAGTAGATATTGGCCACACACACACACACACACACACACACACACACACACACACACACACACAGAGAGAGAGAGAGACAGAAAGACAGACAGACAGATACACACACACACACACACACACACACACACACACACACACTTCTGTTTTACATGTAGATATTTTAAATAAATTATTAGTAACACAATGCTTACTCCTAGTCTTGTAGTAATTTTTACACATTAATCATACCATCATTGTTTGGCAGAATTGTCAATACCACTGTTTAAATAAAAATGAATTGATTGAATTTGTCAAAATGTGATTGTAAATGTTAAAATAGTGGTTTTATAATGTCTAAATATGAATTATAGAGCAATATAATCAAGTAGTATGACAAAATGACATTTTAAAACCAGCAGGGGCAGCAGAGAACCACTCATTAGCTCATTTTCATTTTAAATGTCTGTTTTCCATTTAATGGGCACATTTTCCGGTGAATGCATTCAAACATGCTAACTCACATACACATTTTGTTGCAGATATAGATATTTGAATTTAATAAATGGTATAGCAAATGACTTATTCTATCTTTTCCCCTTTAAAACATATTTTCAGGTGTTATTTTGAATTGTAATGTAATATTGTGAAAAACACATCAAATGAACAAATTAATTGATAAACATTGTCAAAATGTGATTTGCAATGTTATTATAATGATTTTATAAAGTTTATATATGCTTAATGAGCAGAATGAACCAATAAGTGGTCTTATGCTGCCCTCTGGTGGCTTTATGGCAATTTAATGTAATACACCAATATATGCATTGTCACTTTTTTAACTTTTAAAGAGGCATCTATTGCCTGATCTCCATGAAATGTTGTATGCTTGTTTAGAGTCATGTGTCACACGATTTCTTTTGAGATGATCTAAACATTCATTGAGGAGTTAAAGGCTTTTTGGGGACATTTGGTCAAAATCACATATTGATATGACTATTATAGCCATCCAATTGCAAAAGTTATTTTTTCTATATAATTATTGACGTAGAGAGTCAGAATGAGCAGATCTAACAAATGATTTAAACGTTATATTGGAACAGATGGAAAATACCATTTGCAGCTAATACAGGCAATTTTCCATAGGAGATGCATAGTTTTAAAGCTTTTTAACAGTTATAGCGCCACCTATAGTCCGATCTCCATAAAACTTTGCATGCTTCTTCAGCATGTTATGCCACATATACCCAACAATTTTCGTGAAGTTTTGAGTTTCCCTTTAGGATTTATAGGCTTTTGAGTGCATTTTTCCACACCTCTTTTTTAAATGACCCTGTTATAGCCATCCAAATGCAAAAGTTCAACTTTTTTTCAATAATTATTGATCTAGAGAGTCCAGAGAATTGTTCTAGACTGGTTTGGTTCCGATCGGGCAAAAAACCAGGGACTAGTTTGCAAAAGTAGGTTTTTAACATAATTGTAAATATTTAATGAACGATTTGATTGACAGCAATGGTTCTAGAGGCAAAGTTGTTCAGCATAAGGAGATCTATCTTATGATATGCATATTTTGTGGATGTGTGCAATACCATGTGATTACAGAGCCATAAAACTCGTTAGCGCCAACTAGTGGCCGATTTCTTTCAAAATTCTTACAGACCTCTAGGGCCATGAGTCGAACATGCCCATCGAGTTTCGTTCTGATCGGCCTCCGTTAACCTTGTCTTATAGGTGCTCAAACTTCATTGGTTGATGGCGGCCATGTTTTTTGAGATACGCCAATGTCCTCATAGACTTACATGGTACCTTGGACCAAGACACTGCATACCAATTTTCAAGTCAATCAGACTAACGGTCAGGTGGTCATAGCCTTTATTATGTTTTTGTAACATTATAGCGCCACCTAGAGCTCAATCTTCGCTTTTTTTTTACTTTGACCTCAAATTGAGCCCATACATATGTGTACCAAGTTTGATGAATATATCTCATTTACTTTTTGAGTTATAGCCTTTTAGTAAAATAGGCTCCGCCCTGAATGTCCATTTTGTCGCCCTTATCGACCATGAATCGAAATTTCTACTTTTTTTCAATGATTATTGATATTCAGTCTCCAGAGAACAGTTGTGCACTGGTTTGGTTCCGATCAGGCCAAAATCCAGGGACTAGTTCGCAAAAGTAGGTTTTCAACAAAATTCAAAATGGCGGAAAATTTGCATACCGGAAATGAAATCGGAGATATACGTTTTGTTTGGCAAGGACTCAGCTTTCCAGTGATATAAGACACTTGAGTGTGGACCAAACGGTTTAGGAGTTATGAGCTATTTTGCGCTTTTGGTTGCTGTAGCGCCACCTATAGGCCATTTGGGGTCATAGCTTCTCAGGGTCGTCCCAGGCTGAGGACTACCATCTGACAAAGTTTCAACGCTCCAGCCCTTACGGTTTGGGCTGCACGATGCGTTTACGGAGAATAATAATAATAATAATAATTAAAGCTGCGAGCAGCATTTAGCGGGTTCGAGTATTTAAGGTTTTAAGAATGGTGTATTTCAAACATGGCCACCATCAACCAGTGAAGTTTGGCCTATCGGAACTTATTGGTTGATGGTGGCCATGTTTTTTTAAATACACCAATGTCCTCATAGATATAAATGGTAACTTGGGCCAAGACACTGCATACCAATTTTCGAGTCAATTGGACTAACGATCAGGTGGCCATAGCCCTTTAATTTTTTTCATGTTATAGTGCCACCAAGTGGTCAATCGTCGCAATTTTTGTAGCGTGACCTAGGATTGAGCCCATACACATGTGTACCAAGTTTGGTGAATATATCTCATTTCGTTTCTTGAGTTATAACATTTTTTGTAAAATTGGCTCCACCCTAAATGTACATTTTCACGCTCCTTATCGTCTTTGAATCGAAATTTCTACTTTTTTTCAATAATCATTGATAGTCAGACTCAGAGCACATTTCTTCACTGGATTGGTTCCGATCGGGCAAAAACCTAGGACTAGTTTGCAAAAGTAGGTTTTTGACAAAATTCAAAATGGCGGAAAAATTTGCATACCGGAAATGAAATCGGATATATACGCTTTTGTTTGATATGGACTCACCTTTCCAGTGATATAAGACACTTGAGTCTGTGACAAATGGTTTGGGAGTTATGATCTATTATGCGCTTTTGATTGCTGTAGCGCCACCTATTGGCCAATCAGAGTTATATCTTCTCAGGTTCTCCCCAACTTGAGGGCTACCATCTGGCCAGGTTTGAAGTCTCTAGCCCTTACGGTTTGGTCTGCACGATCAGTTTTAGGGGAGAAGAAAAAGAATAATAACTTTATCCAACAGGCGGCAGCAGAGAACCACTCATTGGCTCACTTTCATTTCAAAACAGTCTGTTTTTTTCATTTAATGGGCACATTTTCCAAGTTAATGCCTTCAAAGCTGCCAACTCACATACACATTTGTTGCATATATAGATATTTGAAATAAATAATGGGTAACCAATTGTTTATTCTAGGTTTTCACCTTTAAAACATCTTTTCAGGTATTATTGTAACTATAATGCAATATTATTGCAAAAACATTACTTAAATTAACAAATGAAGTGTTAAACCTCAACAAAAGGTGATTTGTAATGTTATTTTAATGATTGTATACAGTTTTAATATGATTGAACTGCATTATTAAGGAGAATGAGCCAATGAGTGGTCTTCTGCTGCCCTCCGGTGGTTGTATTGGAATTGCAGGTGATGGGCAATGATAGGCAAACTGTCAGATTTCACCTTTTTAGCTGTTGTAGACGCACCTTTGCCCGATCTCAATGGAATTTTGCATCCTTGTTTAGAGTCATATGCCACATGTGCTCACTCACTTTTAAGAAGATCTGAGCATTACTTGAGGAGTTATAGGTCTTTGGTGACACTTGGCCAAGGTCTCATTTTGAAATGACCCTTTTATAAGAACACAAAGAGCAAAGTTCAATTTTTTGAAAATTATCTATCAAGAGAGTCCAGAAAATTATACTGCATTTGTTTTATTCAGATTGATCAAAAATCCTAGGACTAGTTTACAAAAGTAGGTTTTTAACATAATTGTGAATATTTAATTAACAATTTGATTTACAGCAGTGGTATTTGAGGCAAAGTTTTTCAACATGAGGAGATCTATCCAGTGATATGAATATTGTGTGGATATGTGTATCACCACGTGATTACAGCCAATACAGGCCGTTTACCATAGGCAGTGCATGGTTTTTAAAGCTTTTTAACAGTTATAGCGCCACCTATGGTCCGATTTCCATTAAAGTGTGTATCCTTCTTTAGACTCACATGCTACACGTGCACACCTATTTTTGTGAAGTTTTGAGTTTCCCTTTAGGATTTATAGGCTTGTGAGTGCATTTTGCCACACCTATTTTTAAAATGACCCTGTTATAGCCATCCAAATGCAAAAGTTCAACTTTATTTTGATAATTATTGATCTAGAGAGTCCAGAGAATTGTCCTAGACTGGTTTGGTTCCGATCGGGTAAAAAACCAGGGACTAGTTTGCAAAATTAGGTTTTTAACATAATCACGAATATTTAATGAACGATTTGATTGACAGCAATGGTTCTAGAGGCAAAGTTGTTCAAAATGAGGAGATCTATCATATGATATGCATATTTTGTGGATGTGTGCAACACCATGTGATTACAGAGCCATAAAAATCGTTAGCGCCAACTAGTGGCGATTTCGTTCAAAATTCTTACAGACCTCTAGGGCCATGATTCGAACATGCTCATCGAGTTTCGTTCCGATCGGCCTCCGTTAACCTTGTCTTATAGGTGCTCAAATTTAATTGGTTGATGGCGGCCATGTTTTTTGAGATACGCCAATGTCCTCATAGACATACATGGGGCCTTGGACCAAGACACTGCATACCAATTTTCAAATCAATCTGACTAACGGTCAGGTGGTCATAGTCTTTTTTATGTTTTTGCCCATTATAGCGCCACCTAGAGCTCAATCTTCGCGATTTTTTTATCGTGACCAAGGACTGAGCCCATACAAATGTGTACCAAGTTTGGTGAAGATATCTCATTTCCTTCTTGAGTTATAGCCTTTTTAGTAAAATAGGCTCCGCCTTCAACGTCCATTTTGGCGCCCTTAGCAACCGTGAATCGCAATGTCTCCTTTTATCAATAATTATTGATATATAGACTCCAGAGAACATTTCTGCACTGGTTTGGTTCCGATCGGTCGAAAAACCAGGGACTAGTTTGCAAAAGTAGGTTTTCGACAAAATTCAAAATGGCGGAAAAATTTGCATACCGGAAATGAAATCGGAGATATACGTTTTGTTCGTCATGGACTCAGCTTTCCAATGATATAAGACACTTGAGTCTGTGACAAACGATTTGGGAGTTATGAGCCATAAAGCGCTTTTGGTCGCTGTAGCGCCACCTATTGGCCAATTGGGGTCATAGCTTCTCAGCTTCTCCCCAAATTGAGGACTACCATCTGGCCAGGTTTGAAGTCTCTAGCACTTACGGTTTGGTCTGCACGATGCGTTTTAGCGGAGAAGAAAAATAATAATAATAATAATAATAATAATAATAATAAAAATCCGTACAATTACAATAGGGTTTCAGCACTTCGTGCTCGAACCCCTAATTAAAGCTGCAAGCAGCATTTAGCGGGGTTCAAGCATTTAAGGCCTTTAAGGACTTAAAGCCTAAAAGCATCAAAAGACACCAAGGTTCATTTAGAAAGCATTTAACCACTGACATAATAGATGAAAATGACCATTTACAGCCAATAAAGGCAATTTAATATAGGATATGTGTGGTTTTCAAAGCTTTTGTCAGTTATAGCGCCACCTATGGTCTAATTTACCATGTACTAGCATAGTTTACCATGATTTACCATGTTCTAGTGTGATTTACCATGATTCACCATAGTTTACCTTGATTTACCATGTTCTTGCCTGATTTACCATGATATTCCCTGTGTTAGTGATTTAACATACTTAACCGTGATTCGCCATATTTTACCATGAATTACCATAGCTTACATTGATTTAGCATGTCCTGGCATGATTTACTGTGATTTACCATGTTCCAGTTTTATTTACCATGATTCTAGCCTGATTTACCACAGTTTTACTACGATTTACCATGTTTCCACATTCTAATATGATTTATCACGATTTACCACATTGTAGTATGATTTACCATGATCCTAGCCTGATTTACCATAGTTTACCATGATTTACCATGATTTACCATGTTTCCACATTCTAATATGATTTACTATGATTTACCACATTGTAGGATGGTTTACCATGATCCTGGCATGATTTACCATAGTTTACCATGATTTACCATGTTTCCACATTCTAATATGATTTACCATGATCCTAGCCTGATTTACCATAGTTTACCATGATTTACCATGTTTCCACATTCTAATATGATTTACCACATTGTAGTATGATTTACCATGATTTACCACATTGTGGTATGATTCACCATGATTATAGCATTATTTACCATAGTTCACCATGATTTACCACATTCTAATGTGATTTACCATGATTTACCCCATTGAGGTTTGATTCACCATGATTCTAGCCTATACATTTAATTTTAACCTGTGGAAAACAATAAAGTATAATTCTGATCCTGCAGCCCTCTATAGGACAACATTAGCATTAGAACCAGCATAAGTCTATGGCATTGATAAACATTGAAAAAATGGGATATTAAATGTTATTATAATGATTTTTACAATGCCTAGATATGAATTTTAAAGCAAAAAACTATTGCCAAATGTAATGTCATGTGTCACCTGCTTATTTAAATAAAGTCTGAGCATTTCTTGAGTAGATATTGGCCACACACACACACACACACACACACACATACAGAGAGAGAGAGAGAGACAGAAAGACAGACAGAGAGATACACACACACACACACACTTCTGTTTTACATGTAGATATTTTAAATAAATTATTAGTAACACAATGCTTACTCCTAGTAATTTTTACACATTAATCATACCATCATTGTTTGGCAGAATTGTCAATACCACTGTTTAAATAAAAATGAATTGATCGAATTTGTCAAAATGTGATTGTAAATGTTAAAATAGTGGTTTTATAATGTTTAAATATGAATTATAGAGCAATATAATCAAGTAGTATGACACAATGACATTTTAAAACCAGCAGGGGGCAGCAGAGAACCACTCATTAGCTCATTTTCATTGTAAACGCCTGTTTTCCATTTAATGGGCACATTTTCCGGTGAATGCCTTCAAACGTGCTAACTCACATACACATTTTGTTGCAGATATGGATATTTGAATTTAATAAATGGTATAGCAAATGACTTATTCTATCTTTTCCCTTTAAAACATATTTTCAGGTGTTATTTTGAATTGTAATGTAATATTGTGAAAAACACATCAAATGAACAAATTAATTGATAAACATTGTCAAAATGTGATTTGCAATGTTATTATAATGGTTTTATAAAGTTTATATATGCTTAGTGAGCAGAATGAACCAATAAGTGGTCTTATGCTGCCCTCTGGTGGCTTTATGGCAATTTAATGTAATACACCAATATAAGCATTGTCACTTTTTTAATTTTTAAAGAGGCATCTATTGCCTGATCTCCATGAAATGTTGTATGCTTGTTTAGAGTCATGTGTCACATGTACTTCCTCTTTTGAGATTATCTAAACATTCAATGAGGAGTTAAAGGCTTTTTGGGGACATTTGGTCAAAATCACATATTGATATGACTATTATAGCCATCCAATTGCAAAAGTTATTTTTTCTATATAAATATTGATGAGAGAGTCAGAATGAGCAGATCTAACAAATGATTTAAACATTATATTGCAACAGATGGAAAATACCATTTGCAGCTAATACAGGCAATTTTCCATAGGAAATGCATAGTTTTAAAGCTTTTTAACAGTTATAGCGCCACCTAAAGTCCTGTCTCCATAAAACTTTGCATGCTTCTTCAGCATGTTATGCCACATATACCCAACAATTTTCGTGAAGTTTTGAGTTTCCTTTAGGATTTATAGGCTTTTGAGTGCATTTTTCCACACCTCTTTTTTAAATGACCCTGTTATAGCCATCCAAATGCAAAAGTTCAACTTTTTTTCAATAATTATTGATCTAGAGAGTCCAGAGAATTGTCCTAGACTGGTTTGGTTCCAATCGGGCAAAAAACCAGGGACTAGTTCGCAAAAGTAGGTTTTTAACATAATCGCCAAATATTTAATGAACGATTTGATTGACAGCAATGGTTCTAGAGACAAAGTTGTTCAGCATAAGGAGATCTATCTTATGATATGCATATTTTGTGGATGTGTGCAACACCATGTGATTACAGAGCCATAAAACTCGTTAGCGCCAACTAGTGGCCGATTTCTTTCAAAATTCTTACAGACCTCTAGGGCTATGAGTCGAACATGCCCATCGAGTTTCGTTCCGATCGGCCTCCGTTAACCTTGTCTTATAGGTGCTCAAACTTAATTGGTTGATAGCGCCACGTTTTTGAGATACGCCAATGTCCTCATAGAGTTACATGGTACCTTGGACCAAGACACTGCACACCAATTTTCAAGTCAATCAGACTAACGGTCAGGTGGTCATAGCCTTTATTATGTTTTTGTAACATTATAGCGCCACCTAGAGCTCAATCTTCGCTTTTTTTTTACTTTGACCTCAAATTGAGCCCATACATATGTGTACCAAGTTTGATGAATATATCTCATTTACTTTTGAGTTATAGCCTTTTAGTACAATAGGCTCCGCCCTGAATGTCCATTTTGTCGCCCTTATCGACCATGAATCGAAATTTCTACTTTTTTTCAATGATTATTGATATTCAGTCTCCAGAGAACAGTTGTGCACTGGTTTGGTTCCGATCAAGCCAAAAACCAGGGACTAGTTCGCAAAAGTAGGTTTTCAACAAAATTCAAAATGGCGGAAAAATTTGCATACCGGAAATGAAATCGGAGATATACGTTTTGTTTGGCAAGGACTCAGCTTTCCAGTGATATAAGACACTTGAGTGTGGACAAACGGTTTAGGAGTTATGAGCTATTTTGCGCTTTTGGTTGCTGTAGCGCCACCTACAGGCCATTTGGGGTCATAGCTTCTCAGGGTCGTCCCAGGCTGAGGACTACCATCTGACAAAGTTTCAACGCTCCAGCCCTTACGGTTTGGGCTGCACGATGCGTTTACCGAGAATAATAATAATAATTAAAGCTGCAAGCAGCATTTAGCGGGTTCAAGCATTTAAGGCCTTTAAGGACTTAAAGCCTAAAAGCATCAAAAGACACCAAGGTTCATTTAGAAAGCATTTAACCACTGACATAATAGATGAAAATGACCATTTACAGCCAATAAAGGCAATTTAATATAGGATATGTGGTTTTCAAAGCTTTTGTCAGTTATAGCGCCACCTATGGTCTAATTTACCATGTACTAGCATAGTTTACCATGATTTACCATGTTCTAGTGTGATTTACCATGATTCACCATAGTTTACCTTGATTTACCATGTTCTTGCCTGATTTACCATGATATTCCCTGTGTTAGTGATTTAACATACTTAACCGTGATTCGCCATATTTTACCATGAATTACCATAGCTTACATTGATTTAGCATGTCCTGGCATGATTTACTGTGATTTACCATGTTCCAGTTTTATTTACCATGATTCTAGCCTGATTTACCATAGTTTACCATGATTTACCATGTTTCCACATTCTAATATGATTTACTATGATTTACCACATTGTAGGATGATTTACCATGATCCTGGCATGATTTACCATAGTTTACCATGATTTACCACGAGTTACCACATTCTAATATGATTTACCATGATTTACCACAAATTGCCACATTCTAATATGATTTACCATGATTTACCACAAATTGTCACATTCTAATATGATTTACCATGATCCTAGCCTGATTTACCATAGTTTACCATGATTTACCATGTTTCCACATTCCAATATGATTTACCACATTGTAGTATGATTTACCACATTGTGGTATGATTCACCATGATTATAGCATTATTTACCATAGTTCAGCATGATTTACCAAATTCTAATGTGATTTACCATGATTTACCCCATTGAGGTTTGATTCAACATGATTCTAGCCTATACATTTAATTTTAACCTGTGGAAACACAAGAAAGTATATTTCTGATCCTGCAGCCCTCTATAGGACAACATTAGCATTAGAACCAGCACAAGTCTATGGCATTGATAAACATTGACAAAATGGGATATTAAATGTTATTATAATGATTTTTACAATGCCTAGATATTAATTTTAAAGCAAAAACTATTGCCAAATGTAATGTCATGTGTCACCTGCTTATTTGAATAAAGTCTAAGCATTTCTTGAGTAGATATTGGCCACACACACACACACACACACACACACATACAGAGAGAGAGAGAGAGAGAGAGAGAGAGAAAGACAGACAGACTGATACACACACACAAACACACACACACACACACACACACACACACACACACACACACACACACACACACACACACACACACACACACGCGCGCACACACACACACACACACACACACACACTTCTGTTTTACATGTAGATATTTTAAATAAATTATTAGTAACACAATGCTTACTCCAAGAACCACTCATTAGCTCATTTTCATTGTAAACGTCTGTTTTCCATTTAATGGGCACATTTTCCCGGGTGAATGCCTTTAATTTAATTACTTATTCTATCTTTTCCCCTTTAAAACATATTTTCAGGTGTTATTTTGAATTGTAATGTAATATTGTGAAAAACACATCAAATGAACAAATTAATTGATAAACATTGTCAAAATGTGATTTGCAATGTTATTATAATGATTTTATAAAGTTTATATATGCTTAGTGAGCAGAATGAACCAATAAGTGGTCTTATGCTGCCCTCTGGTGGTTTTATGGCAATTTAATTTAATACACCAAAATAAGCATTGTCACTTTTTTAATTTTTAAAGAGGCATCTATTGCCTGATCTCCATGAAATGTTGTATGCTTGTTTAGAGTCATGTGTCACATGTACTTCCTCTTTTGAGATTATCTAAACATTCAATGAGAAGTTAAAGGCTTTTTGGGGACATTTGGTCAAAATCACATATTGATTTGACTATTATAGCCATCCAATTGTAAAAGTAATTTTTTCTATATAATTATTGACCTAGAGAGTCAGAATGAGCAGATCTAATGAATGTTTTAAACATTATATTGCAACTGATGGAAAATACCATTTGCAGCTAATACAGGCAATTTTCCATAGGAAATGCATGGTTTTAAAGCTTTTTAAAAGTTATAGCGCCACCTATAGTCCGATCTCCATAAAACTTTGCATGCTTCTTCAGCATGTTATGCCACATATACCCAACAATTTTCGTGAAGTTTTGAGTTTTCCTTTAGGATTTATAGGCTTTTGAGTGCATTTTTCCACACCTCTTTTTTAAATGACCCTGTTATAGCCATCCAAATGCAAAAGTCCAACTTTTTTTCAATAATTATTGATCTAGAGAGTCCAGAGAATTGTTCTAGACTGGTTTGGTTCCGATCGGGCAAAAAACCAGGGACTAGTTCGCAAAAGTAGGTTTTTAACATAATTGTAAATATTTAATGAACGATTTGATTGACAGCAATGGTTCTAGAGGCAAAGTTGTTCAACATGAGGAGATCTATCTTATGATATGCATATTTTGTGGATGTGTGCAACACCATGTGATTACAGAGCCATAAAACTCGTTAGCGCCAACTAGTGGCCGATTTCTTTCAAAATTCTTACAGACCTCTAGGCCATGAGTCGAACATGCCCATCGAGTTTCGTTCCGATCGGCCTCCGTTAACCTTGTCTTATAGGTGCTCAAACTTAATTGGTTGATGGCGGCCATGTTTTTTGAGATACGCCAATGTCCTCATAGACATACATGGGGCCTTGGACCAAGACACTGCACACCAATTTTCAAGTCAATCAGACTAACGGTCAGGTGGTCATAGCCTTTATTATGTTTTTGTAACATTATAGCGCCACCTAGAGCTCAATCTTCGCCTTTTTTTTACTGTGACCTCAAATTGAGTCCATACACATGTGTACCAAGTTTGATGAATATATCTAATTTACTTTTGAGTTATAGCCTTTTTAGTAAAATAGGCTCCGCCCTGAACGTCCATTTTGTCGCCCTTATCAACCATGAATCGAAATTTCTACTTTTTTTCAATGATTATTGATATTCAGTCTCCAGAGAACAGTTGTGAACTGGTTTGGTTCCGATCAGGCCAAAAACCAGGGACTAGTTCGCAAAAGTAGGTTTTCAACAATATTCAAAATGGCGGAAAAATTTGCATACCGGAAATGAAATCGAGATATACGTTTTGTTTGGCAAGGACTCAGCTTTCCAGTGATATAAGACACTTGAGTGTGGACCAAACGGTTTAGGAGTTATGAGCTATTTTGCGCTTTTGGTTGCTGTAGCGCCACCTATAGGCCATTTGGGGTCATAGCTTCTCAGGGTCGTCCCAGGCTGAGGACTACCATCTGACAAAGTTTCAACGCTCCAGCCCTTACGGTTTGGGCTGCACGATGCGTTTTACCGGAGAATAATAATAATAATAATAATAATTAAAGCTGCAAGCAGCATTTAGCGGGGTTCAAGCATTTAAGGCCTTTAAGGACTTAAAGCCTAAAAGCATCAAAAGACACCAAGGTTCATTTAGAAAGCATTTAACCACTGACATAATAGATGAAAATGACCATTTACAGCCAATAAAGGCAATTTAATATAGGATATGTATGGTTTTCAAAGCTTTTTGTCAGTTATAGCGCCACCTATGGTCTAATTTACCATGTACTAGCATAGTTTACCATGATTTACCATGTTCTAGTGTGATTTACCATGATTCACCATAGTTTACCTTGATTTACCATGTTCTTGCCTGATTTACCATGATATTCCCTGTGTTAGTGATTTAACATACTTTACCGTGATTCGCCATATTTTACCATGAATTACCATAGCTTACATTGATTTAGCATGTCCTGGCATGATTTACTGTGATTTACCATGTTCCAGTTTGATTTACCATGATTCTAGCCTGATTTACCATAGTTTACTACGATTTACCATGTTTCCACATTCTAATATGATTTACCACGATTTACCACATTGTAGTATGATTTACCATGATCCTAGCCTGATTTACCATAGTTTACCATGATTTACCATGATTTACCATGATTTACCACGAGTTGCCAAATTCTAATATGATTTACCATGATCCTAGCCTGATTTACCATAGTTTACCATGATTTACCATGTTTCCACATTCTAATATGATTTACTATGATTTACCACATTGTAGGATGATTTACCATGATCCTGGCATGATTTACTATAGTTTACCATGATTTACCACGAGTTACCACATTCTAATATGATTTACCATGATTTACCACGAGTTGCCACATTCTAATATGATTTACCATGATCCTAGCCTGATTTACCATAGTTTACCATGATTTACCATGTTTCCACATTCTAATATGATTTACCACATTGTAGTATGATTTACCATGATTTACCACATTGTAGTATGATTCACCATGATTATAGCATTATTTACCATAGTTCAGCATGATTTACCACATTCTAATGTGATTTACCATGATTTACCCCATTGAGGTTTGATTCACCATGATTCTAGCCTATACATTTAATTTTAACCTGTGGAAACACAATAAAGTATATTTCTGATCCTGCAGCCCTCTATAGGACAACATTAGCATTAGAACCAGCATAAGTCTATGGCATTGATAAACATTGACAAAATGGGATATTAAATGTTATTATAATGATTTTTACAATGCCTAGATATTAATTTTAAAGCAAAAACTATTGCCAAATGTAATGTCATGTGTCACCTGCTTATTTGAATAAAGTCTGAGCATTTCTTGAGTAGATATTGGCACACACACACACACACACACACACACACATACAGAGAGAGAGAGAGAGAAAGACAGACAGACTGATACACACACACAAACACACACACACACACACACACACACACACACACACACACACACACACACACACACACACACTTCTGTTTTACATGTAGATATTTTAAATAAATTATTAGTAACACAATGCTTACTCCTAGTCTTGTAGTAATTTTTACACATTAATCATACCATCATTGTTTGGCAGAATTGTCAATACCACTGTTTAAATAAAAATGAATTGATTGAATTTGTCAAAATGTGATTGTAAATGTTATAATAGTGGTTTCATAATGTCTAAATATGAATTATAGAGCAATATAATCAAGTAGTATGACAAAATGACTTTTAAAACCAGCAGGGGCAGCAGAGAACCACTCATTAGCTCATTTTCATTGTAAACGTCTGTTTTCCATTTAATGGGCACATTTTCCGGTGAATGCCTTTAATTTAATTACTTATTCTATCTTTTCCCTGTAAAACATATTTTCAGGTGTTATTTTGAATTGTAATGTAATATTGTGAAAAACACATCAAATGAACAAATTAATTGATAAACATTGTCAAAATGTGATTTGCAATGTTATTATGATGATTTTATAAAGTTTATATATGCTTAGTGAGCAGAATGAACCAATAAGTGGTCTTATGCTGCCCTCTGGTGGCTTTATGGCAATTTAATGTAATACACCAATATAAGCATTGTCACTTTTTAACTTTTATAGAGGCATCTATTGCCTGATCTCCATGAAATGTTGTATGCTTGTTTAGAGTCATGTGTCACATGTACTTCCTCTTTTGAGATTATCTAAACATTCATTGAGGAGTTAAAGGCTTTTTGGGGACATTTGGTCAAAATCACATATTGATATGACTATTATAGCCATCCAATTGTAAAAGTTATTTTTCTATATAATTATTGACGAGAGAGTCAGAATGAGCAGATCTAACAAATGATTTAAACATTATATTGCAACAGATGGAAAACACCATTTGCAGCTAATACAGGCAATTTTCCATAGGAAATGCATGGTTTTAAAGCTTTTAACAGTTATAGCGCCACCTATAGTTTGATCTTCATAAAACTTTGCATGCTTCTTCAGCATGTTATGCCACATATACCCAACAATTTTCGTGAAGTTTTGAGTTTACCTTTAGGATTTATAGGCTTTTGAGTGCATTTTTCCACACCTCTTTTTTAAATGACTCTGTTATAGCCATCCAAATGCAAAAGTTCAACTTTTTTGATAATTATTGATCTAAAGAGTCCATAGAATTGTCCTAGACTGGTTTGGTTCCGATCGGGCAAAAAAACAGGGACTAGTTCGCAAAAGTAGCTTTTTAACATAATTGCGAATATTTAATGAACGATTTGATTGACAGCAATGGTTCTAGAGGCAAAGTTGTTCAGAATGAGGAGATCTATCATATGATATGCATAATTTGTGGATGTGTGCAACACCATGTGATTACAGAGCCATAAAACTCGTTAGCGCCAACTAGTGGCCGATTTCTTTCAAAATTCTTACAGACCTCTAGGGCCATGAGTCGAGCATGCCCATCGAGTTTCGTTCCGATCGGCTTCCGTTAACCTTGTCTTATAGGTGCTCAAACTTAATTGGTTGATGGCGGCCATGTTTTTTGAGATACGCCAATGTCCTCATAGACATACATGGGGCCTTGGACCAAGACACTGCATACCAATTTTCGAGTCAATCGGACTAACGGTCAGGTGGTCATAGCCTTTATTATGTTTTTTTCACATTATAGCGCCACCTAGAGCTCAATCTTCGCGATTTTTTCACTGTGATCTCAAATTGAGCCCATACACATGTGTATCAAGTTTGGTGACTATATCTCATTTAGGTTTTGAGTTATAGCCATTTTAGTAAAATTGGCTCCGCCCTGACAAACATTTTTACGCCCCTTAACGACCTTGAATCGAAATTTCAACTTTTTTTCGATAATTATTGATATTTAGACTCCATAGAACATTTCTGCACTGGTTTGGTTCTGATCGGGCAAAAATCCAGGGACTAGTTCGCAAAAGTAGGTTTTCAACAAAATTCAAAATGGCGGAAAAATTTGCATACCGGAAATGAAATCGGAGATATACGTTTTGTTTGGCAAGGACTCAGCTTTCCAGTGATATAAGACACTTGAGTGTGGACCAAACGGTTTAGGAGTTATGAGCCATTGTGCGCTTTTGGTTGCTGTAGCGCCACCTATAGGCCAATTGGGGTCATAGCTTATCAGGTTCGTCCCAGGCTGAGGACTACCATCTGACAAAGTTTCAACGCTCCAGCCCTTACGGTTTGGGCTGCACGATGCGTTTTACCGGAGAATAATAATAATAATAATAATAATAATTAAAGCTGCAAGCAGCATTTAGCGGGGTTCAAGCATTTAAGGTTTTTAAGGACTTAAAGCCTAAAAGCATCAAAAGACACCAAGGTTCATTTAGAAAGCATTTAACCACTGACATAATAGATGAAAATGACCATTTACAGCCAATAAAGGCAATTTAATATAGGATATGAATGGTTTTCAAAGCTTTTTGTCAGTTATAGTGCCACCTATGGTCTAATTTACCATGTACTAGCATAGTTTACCATGATTTACCATGTTCTAGTGTGATTTACCATGATTCACCATAGTTTACCTTGATTTACCATGTTCTTGCCTGATTTACCATGATATTCCCTGTGTTAGTGATTTAACATACTTTACTGTGATTCGCCATATTTTACCATGAATTACCATAGCTTACATTGATTTAGCATGTCCTGGCATGATTTACTGTGATTTACCATGTTCCAGTTTTATTTACCATGATTCTAGCCTGATTTACCATAGTTTACCATGATTTACCATGTTTCCACATTCTAATATGATTTACTATGATTTACCACATTGTAGGATGATTTACCATGATCCTGGCATGATTTACCATAGTTTATCATGATTTACCACGAGTTACCACATTCTAATATGATTTACCATGATTTACCACAAATTGCCACATTCTAATATGATTTACCATGATCCTAGCCTGATTTACCATAGTTTACCATGATTTACCATGTTTCCACATTCTAATATGATTTACCACATTGTAGTATGATTTACCATGATTTACCACATTGTGGTATGATTCACCATGATTATAGCATTATTTACCATAGTTCACCATGATTTACCACATTTACCAGCACAAGTCTATGGTATTGATAAACATTGACAAAATGGGATATTAAATGTTATTATAATGATTTTTACAATGCCTAGATATTAATTTTAAAGCAAAAACTATTGCCAAATGTAATGTCATGTGTCACCTGCTTATTTGAATAAATTTCTTGAGTAGATATTGGCCACACACACACACATACAGAGAGAGAGAGAGACAGAAAGACAGACAGACAGATACACACACACACACACACACACACACACACACACACACACACACACACACACACACACACTTCTGTTTATATGTAGATATTTTAAATAAATTATTAGTAACACAATGCTTACTCCTAGTCTTGTAGTAATTTTTACACATTAATCATACCATCATTGTTTGGCAGAATTTTCAATACCACTGTTTAAATAAAATGAATTGATCGAATTTGTTAAAATGTGATTGTAAATGTTAAAATAGTGGTTTTATAATGTCTAAATATGAATTATAGAGCAATATAATCAAGTAGAATGACAAAATGACATTTTAAAACCAGCAGGGGGCAGCAGAGAACCACTCATTAGCTCATTTTCATTTTAAATGTCTGTTTTCCATTTAATGGGCACATTTTACCAGGTGAATGCCTTCAAATGTGCTAACTCACATACACATTTTGTTGCAGATATAGATATTTGAATTTAATAAAGGATATACCAAATTACTTATTCTATCTTTTCCCTTTAAAACAAATTTTCAGGTGTTATTTTGAATTGTAATGTAGTATTGTGAAAAACACATCAAATTAACAAATTAATTGATAAACATTGTCAAAATGTGATTTGCAATGTTATTATAATGATTTTATAAAGTGTATATATGCTTAGTGAGCAGAATGAACCAATAAGTGGTCTTATGCTGCCCTCTGGTGGCTTTATGGCAATTTAATGTAATACACCAATATAAGCATTGTCACTTTTTAACTTTTATAGAGGCATCTATTGCCTGATCTCCATGAAATGTTGTATGCTTGTTTAGAGTCATGTGTCACACGTACTTCCTCTTTTGAGATTATCTAAACATTCAATGAGGAGTTAAAGGCTTTTTGGGGACATTTGGTCAAAATCACATATTGATATGACTATTATAGCCATCCAATTGCAAAAGTTATTTTTTCTATATAATTATTGACCTAGAGAGTCAGAATGAGCAGATCTAACAAATGATTTAAACATTATATTGCAACTGATGGAAAATACCATTTGCAGCTAATACAGGCAATTTTCCATAGGAAATGCATGGTTTTAAAGCTTTTTAACAGTTATAGCGCCACCTATAGTCCGATCTCCATAAAACTTTGCATGCTTCTTCAGCATGTTATGCCACATATACCCAACAATTTTCGTGAAGTTTTGAGTTTCCCTTTAGGATTTATAGGCTTTGAGTGCATTTTTCCACATCTCTTTTTAAATGACCCTGTTATAGCATCCAAATGCAAAAGTTCAACTTTTTTCAATAATTATTGATCTAGAGAGTCCAGAGAATTGTCCTAGACTGGTTTGGTTCAGATCGGGCAAAAACCAGGGACTAGTTCGCAAAAGTAGCTTTTAACATAATTGCAAATATTTAATGAACGATTTGATTGACAGCAATGGTTCTAGAGGCAAAGTTGTTCAGCATGAGGAGATCTATCATATGATATGCATATTTTGTGGATGTGTGCAACACCATGTGATTACAGAGCCATAAAACTCGTTAGCGCCAACTAGTGGCCGATTTCTTTCAAAATTCTTACAGACCTCTAGGGCCATGAGTCGAACATGCCCATCGAGTTTCGTTCCGATCGGCCTCCGTTAACCTTGTCTTATAGGTGCTCAAATTCATTGGCTGATGGCGGCCATGTTTTTTGAGATACACCGATGGCCTCATAGACATACATGGGGCCTTTGACTAAGACACTGCATACCAATTTTCAAGTCAATTGGACTAACGGTCAGGTGGTCATAGCCTTTATTATGTTTTTGTAACATTATAGCGCCACCTAGAGCTCAATCTTCGCCTTTTTTTTACTGTGACCTCAAATTGAGTCCATACACATGTGTACCAAGTTTGATGAATATATCTAATTAACTTTTTGAGTTATAGCCTTTTTAGTAAAATAGGCTCCGCCCTGAACGTCCATTTTGTCGCCCTTATCGACCATGAATCGAAATTTCTACTTTTTTTCAATGATTATTGATACTCAGTCTCCAGAGAACAGTTGTGCACTGGTTTGGTTCCGATCAGGCCAAAAACCAGGGACTAGTTCGCAAAAGTAGGTTTTCAACAATATTCAAAATGGCGGAAAAATTTGCATACCGGAAATGAAATCGGAGATATACGTTTTGTTTGGCAACGACTCAGCTTTTCAGTGATATAAGACACTTGAGTGTGGACCAAACGGTTTAGGAGTTATGAGCCATTTTGCGCTTTTGGTTGCTGTAGCGCCACCTATAGGCCAATTGGGGTCATAGCTTCTCAGGATCGTCCCAGGCTGAGGACTACCATCTGACAAAGTTTCAACGCTCCAGCCCTTACGGTTTGGGCTGCACGATGCGTTTTACCGGAGAATAATAATAATAATAATAATTAAAGCTGCAAGCAGCATTTAGCGGGGTTCAAGCATTTAAGGCCTTTAAGGACTTAAAGCCTAAAAGCATCAAAAGACACCAAGGTTCATTTAGCAAGCATTTAACCACTGACATAATAGATGAAAATGAACATTTACAGCCAATAAAGGCAATTTAATATAGGATATGTACGGTTTTCAAAGGTTTTTGTCAGTTATAGTGCCACCTATGGTCTAATTTACCATGTACTAGCATAGTTTACCATGATTTACCATGTTCTAGTGTGATTTACCATGATTCACCATAGTTTACCTTGATTTACCATGTTCTTGCCTGATTTACCATGATATTCCCTGTGTTAGTGATTTACCATACTTTACCGTGATTCGCCATATTTTACCATGAATTGCCATAGCTTACATTGATTTAGCATGTCCTGGCATTATTTACTGTGATTTACCATGTTCCAGTTTGATTTACCATGATTCTAGCCTGATTTACCATAGTTTACTACGATTTACCATGTTTCCACATTCTAATATGATTTACCATGATTTACCCCATTGTAGTATGATTTACCACATTGTAGCCTGATTTACCATAGTTTACCATGATTTACCATGTTTCCATATTGTAATATGATTTACCATGATTTACCCCATTGTAGTATGATTTACCACATTGTAGCCTGATCTACCTTAGTTTACCATGATTTACCATGTTTCCATATTCTAATATGATTTACCATGATTTACCACATTGTAGTATGATTTACCATGCTCCTGGCATGATTTACCATAGTTTACCATGATTTACCACGAGTTTACCACATTCTAATATGATTTACCATGATTTACCACGTTGCCAAATTCTAATATGATTTACCATGATCCTAGCCTGATTTACCATAGTTTACCATGATTTACCATGTTTCCACATTCTAATATGATTTACCATGATTTACCACATTGTAGTATGATTCACCATGATTATAGCATTATTTACCA